>JABUQX010066054.1:20000-21342 GCA_015478945.1 Trachelipus rathkii | reverse complement strand
CAATAATATTTATGCAATTTGTATTAATAATAACCCACTCTAGTATTCTATCAATTTCTATCTAACAATAATATGCTATAAGACTATAATATAGAATAATTATATATTTACCAGATGATAATATGGTGACTTCTGTATGTGAGACACTGGATGACTATAAAAGAAAATGTTAGTAGTATATTAGTAGTCTCGTTTTGCAGTGTTGTCCAATCACGTCAGAACTATAATTACGCTAGTCGTGTCGTTATAATAAATAATATGAATAATACGTCTCACACTACTTTCTGTGAACACGTCTATTTCATCTTCTTTTCTATAATGTCTGTTTGATGTCGCTCTTCCTTTTCTTCAATATCTGTATTCACCTCGTCTGTTGCTATATTATTATCGCTCTCTAATCTATTGCTATTTTATTATTTCTATTCAACAATATGTTCTCAACATTCATATAATAATAATCTTATATAATTTATGCAACTGAAAAAGAAACATCTTATACAGCAAACAATGATGATGACTCACATCATCACCGTTTGCTATCAATCTCACACCACTCTCTCCTCTCTCTTTCATCCCCCTAATATTTCTCCACTATTAATCAATTAATCATCATACAATATACAAACCTCTTTTACATTCTTTCATTACTGCTTGATCGACTACACTTTTATTCATTCATATATGATTTTTCTACTATCAGAATACATTATTATACTCACATTTCTTTCCCAAATTAATTTAACCCATGTGTTCTCCACACATATTACACATCTTATACACTATTTCCCTTACATTATTATACTTCTATTTATTTCCCAAGGTAATTTCTTCCATTTCTTCCATAAGTACTTCACACAAATTCCACATCTTATACACTATTTCACTTGCTTGACTCATGATTTGCACTATTTTACCTTGTTGTGTTTCTTTCTTTCTATATTTATCCCTACTATATTCTATGTAACTCTCTTCCATTTTTATATTTTCCGTTTCAATCTCTCGACTATCAATTTCCTCATAGCTCTCACTCTCCTCTGTATGGTCTTTCACACTTACATAACCCAATATTTCCTTATGTCATTCTTTTTTTACTCTTCCTCTCACTGTACTATTAGGTCTCTCATTTAAAATTGCTTCTATTATTCTTTCTTCATCTTCATCAATTTTTTTCTCCTTTTTCTCGTTCAAATATATATATTTTCATTCTCCCTTTTGTTCATTTCTTTTATTCCCTTTTTTTCATTCCACCAACAGTCACTTTCCACGTTTCCCCACTTACGACACATCGCACATTTCCTTATATTCTCTTCGCTTGTATGACACTGTGTTGATGCATGTCCCT
>JABUQX010066054.1:5000-15000 GCA_015478945.1 Trachelipus rathkii | reverse complement strand
TCAGGATGAGAAGGCAACGATAATTTCTGTGATAAACCTAAATTTATCGGTTTTAGTTCAAGGGATAGTGACTGGAATATATGTCCCTCGAAACAAAAATGTAAAAAGTAAAAAGTAAAAAGTAAAAAGTTAAAATGTAAAATGTAAAATGTAAAATGTAAAATGTAAAATGTAAAATGTAAAATGTAAAATGTAAAAAAGTAAAATGTTAAATGTAAAATAATAAATGTAAAATGTAAAGTGTAAAAAGTAAAAATTAAAAAGTAAAAAGTAAAAATTAAAAAGTTAAATGTAAAATGTAAAATGTAAAATGTTAAAAATAAAATGTAAAATGTAAATTATAAAATGTTAAATGTAAAATGTGAAGTGTAAAAAGTAAAAAGTAAAAAATAAAAATTAAAATGTAAAATGTAAAATGTAAAATGTAAAATGTAAAATGTAAAAAGTAAAATGTAAAATGTAAAATGTAAGATGTAAAAAGTAAAAAGTAAAAAGTAAAATGTAAAAAAAAAAAAATTTTCAAAATATATGTTAAATGTAAAAAGTAAAAAGTAAAGAGTAAAAAGTAAAAAGTAAAAAGTAAAATGTAAAAAGTAAAAACTAAAAAGTAAAATATTAAAAGTAAAATGTAAATGTGAAGTGTAAAAAGTAAAAAGTAAAAAGTAAAATATAAAATGTAAAATGTGGAATGTAAAATGTTAAATGTAAGAAGTAAAAAGTAAAATTTAAAATGGTAAATTTAAAAAGTGAAAAGTTAAAAGTAAAAAGTAAAAAGTAAAAAGAAATTTGTAATTGTAATTTGGCCTTTTCCTATTGGCGGATATATATATATATATATATATATATATATATATATATATATATATATATTATATATAAATATATATAATATATATATAATATATATATATATATTATATATATAAATATATATAGTATATATATACATATATATAATATATATATATATATATATATATATATATATATATATATATATATATATATATATATATATATATATATATATATATATATATATATATATATATATATATATATATATATATTTGGGAAAAGGCCAGATTACCAAGTTCCATCGGGTTTTTGACAAAATTGGAAACCAGGGTCTAATTTAAGCCTTACATGTCCCGATACGCAGCGCTTGAACTTATGCAGGAAAAACAAACAAATAAGAAAGTTAGAAAAAAAGATAAATAGAGTGTGCTCCAGACTTTACCAGTGCAGAAACAAGAGTTTCAGGATGTGAAGGCAACGATAATTTCTGATAAACCAAAATTTATCGGTTTTAGTTCAAGGGATAGTGAATGGAATATATGCCCCTCCAAACAAAAATGTAAAAAGTAAAAAGTAAAAAGTAAAAAGTAGAATATTAAATATTAAATGTTAAATGTAAAATGTTAAAATAAAATGTAAAATGTAAAATATAAAATGTTAAATGTAAAATGTGAAGTGTAAAAAGTAAAAAGTGAAAAGTAAAAAGCAAAAAGTAAAATGTAAAAATGTAAAATATAAAATGTTAAATGTAAAATGTGAAGTGTAAAGAGTAAAATGTACAAAGTAAAATGTAAATAGGTAATGTAAATTGTAAAATGTAAAATGCAAAATGTAAAATGTATAATGTTAGAAGTAAAAAGTAAAAAGTAAAAAGTAAAATGTAAAATGTTAAATGTTAAATGTAAAAGTAAAAAGTAAAAAGTAAAAAGTAAAAAGTAAAAAGTAAAAAGTAAAAAGTAAAAAGTAAAATGTAAAAAGTAAAATGTAAAAAGTGAAAAGTAAAAAGTAAAAAGTAAAAAGTAAAATGTTATATGTTAAATGTTTAATGTTAAATGTTAAATATTAAATGTTAAATGTTAAATGTAAAATGTTTAATGTTAAATGTAAAATGTAAAATGTGAAATATAAAATGTAAAATGTAAAATGTAAAATTTAAAATGTAAAAAGTAAAAAGCAAAAAGTAAAAAGTAAAAAGTTAAAAGTTAAAAGTAAAATGTAAAATGTGAAGTGTAGAAAGTAAAAAGTAAAAAGTAAAATATAAAATGCAAAATGTGAAATATAAAATGTAAAATGTAAGATATAAAAAGTAAAAAGTAAAAAGTAGAAAGTAGAAAGTAAAAAGTAAAAAGTAAAAAGTAAAAATAAAAAAAAGTAAAAAGAAAAAGTAAAGAGTAAAATGTAAATTGTAATCTGGCCTTTTCCAAATAGGAATATATATACTATATATAATATATATTATATATATAATATATATACTATATATATATATATATTATATACTATATATTATATATATATATATACTTAATATATATTAATATATATATATATATATATATATATAATATATACTTATACTATATTATATATTATATATATATATATATACTATATTATATATATATATATACTATATATATATATATATATTATATATATATATATATAGTGTGATACTATATATAATATATATATATATATATATTAATATATATATATATACTATAAGATATATATATTATATATTATATGTGACAAAATTTGAAACCAGGGTCATCTCTTCCTAGCAGTCTAACTCAGATGTGGCATATACCTCTCCTTGAAATTAATCAGAGAGAAAGAATCACGACTTAAAACAAAAGACGAGAATGGAGCTGTTACTCCATGACTATTACCAGGGTGCAGTACATGTTAACATTGAGCAAAGCAAGTAAAAGTCTTGTATCGGAGTTAGAGGCTACAGAAGACGTATGACAACGCCTATTATCTTTATAAACACGCACAGTACCGCCAGATACTGCCTCACTGACCGAGCGAGCGGCGGTAATGACATTATTGAGACTACTTGAAATGAGTAATGAAATTCAAATAAATCTATCTTCATATAAAGATAAAAACAGATAGTGAACAAACTGTTATCTGTGCATCAGATTTAACTTATAAGCTAATTAACCCAGATTATAAAACTGGTAATTTAACTCATTAATTACTTAATTAATTAATTAACCCAATAACAGTTTTAAATGACGTTCGAACCCAACACAATTAATGAAAAAATATAGGAAAAATATATACCATGGGAGAAAAGCAATATTGTTTTTATATAATAAGCAAACAGAAACTAATAATAAATTTCAAGATTCAGCGACACCTCGGGAGGAGAGTAAACTTATAAAGATTTAAATAATTCATATAATAATCCGGCGATTAAATTATATAATAATAAATAAATATCAGATCATAACTGATCATAATATGATATATAATAAAACATATCAATTAAAGCATGGTTACAAATATGCTTTTAAAAGAAAAAATTTCTAATACTAACTCAGTATTAAATACTACAAATACTAACTCAGTATTAAATACTAATCAGTTTTTTTTGTATGTGAAGTTATTTATTTGATGCTGATTTTATTGATGCCATGTATAAAATTTTTGGTATTTAGAGTTTTGTTTGCGACTTTTCTCATGATATCTAATAACCATTTTTATTCTTTTTTTGCAACAGAGTCCAGCGACTACATTGAGAATCGAATAGACATACATCTGGTAAGAACCATACATACCATGATTTTGAACGATGTATTTTATTTAAGCTACTATGAACTGGTAGTCAAAATTTTATATCTCACCATTTGCGTTAATCTCCCCTACACTAGCTATAGTTTCACATCCTAAATAACACATACTCTTCCATTTACTCTATAAATACAGTTCCGGAACACGTACATATTTAAAGGAATTCATTTCAGTTAATTTTCGAATTATACCTATTATTCTACTTGCTATTTGCACTGTAGTCACTACTCCGAAACTCTCTTTGTACGCACTCGCATAAGCCAATAATAATATAGCCGTATACTCGAGATGCAACCGCTATTCGCGTGCGATTTCTGAGAAGGCGAATAAGTTCGCCCAACCACTCAGTTCCTCAATTACAATATCATTAATTCTTCAGTACTACTTCAATTATTTATAATTATATATTTTAATCTATATTATACATTATTTTCTCAACTCTATTATAAGTCATACTCTTATTATAAACCTCTCAAACTCGTAGCACCCTCGCGCAGGAAACACCACGTGTAGTATATAGCCATCTCATTTCGCATATATGGTGACACGGTACTATCGCCTCTCTAGAACCCCATTTATGTATAGTGATCTCCACAACACAAATTACAATTATACTGATAAGTCCTTACTCATCATATCCAATCCTAAAAACTATCTAATTCAGATTATATCCTATAGAGAATCGTGCTCTCTTTTCATAATCAATTTATCTCACTATCACAGTATAATATTATGTACCGTTATCGAGTCCTCAACTAACACATTACCTATATGACTTTTTATTAAACTTATATTTATTAAACCATTAGAAATTCTATGATTACTCACATACTTTACAAAGTATATCTTAACACATATGCTAACTCATGTATTATACTTCAAGTCACTCAATCAAAATATTGAAATACTCTATTACTTATCTTTCTACCCCCTCTATAGTTATTACTTCCAACATCTACCAAGTATACACACAAACATTTCATACCCCGCTAACTCCACTACATTCACCGTATTTACCTTATTCTAAATCATATTTTCATAATAATTTGGTATGTTATGTTTTAAGAATTCTTCGTAGATATAACAGATAATAGCTTATTGCGTATATACGAGTTATCAGACGTAAGCTGCTCAAGTCTCAATGGCATACTGTATTTTGCTTTACGAAAACAGTTGGCGAGTTTAGAGAGAAAGTTTTGTTATTGTTGAAGGGGCGTATTCTCCGAGCTACATTTGGAATTCGATATAAATATTCCTTACGTAATCTATCCTAGTGAATCTAATCGTCGTATTGATATATATTGTGTGATAAGTGTTTACATCTTATGGTTATAATGAGTGGTGATCTCCTCAATATAAGAAGTTTCTATATAGAGTTACAACTTACTCAATTTATACTCTTCTATTGACTAATTTTGTCTAGATGCTTGCGCTACATTGATCAGCCGAATTGCATAATACAGGTACTGAATAAGAATTTGAACTCTTAATATTATGAACGGATTGTTTATTGATATGATTTGAATTTAAGAATATGCGGCGTTGTTTATATGATCTCAATTGTTGGGGAATTATTAGCATAATGCTGGTAATAAGGGCATATTTATCATCCATATTTGTATGAGGCGGACTTCGAGACGATCAGAATATGAGAGGGTGAGACAGAGAGGGTTAAGGAGGGACGTTTCGATAAAGGTAAGAGAAAAGAAATTATAATATCATGAAGATAAAGAAAGTGAAAAGGATGTGAAGAGTGTCGAATAATGAAGAGTAAAAATAATTAAACCCATTTTTATTCCACAGATACATCATTTATTGTTAGTGAGAAAAGTTAAAGTTTTGATCATCAATTTAAGTGCAAATAAGAAGAATTTATGAATAGATTTAGAACTAAGGACCTTTACCCAAATGATTGGTAGGAAAAATGAGATTCAGCATTCGTAAAAAAAATCTTGGTTCATTTAGAGTTTCTCTATACGAATCCAAAACAAAACGTAACTAACCGTAACCCAATCCTTAACCTAACCTAAATTAACAACGTAACCAAAGAAGAAGCCTAACAAAGCTAAGAGAAAAGACGATAAACAGTAGCCTAAGTACTTAAGCAGGCGCTGCATGGGTGGAACTATATGATAAACAGGGAAAATACTATATGTTGTAATCGAGAGGGAAACTAAGGACGTAGTGTTTCTATAACCAATTTTCATCGTATCACGAGCCATTAAAATGGTTTGCAGTTGTCGACCAACTATGGGCATATCCTCAACTAGTACTCCAAGAAATATGAATTGATTCATTATTAAAAGAAAGAAATAGACAATGTTTTTATGTTCGATAGAATATTAGTGTCATATTGGTGAGTTAAGTTTTGCCACCGAACGAGATGCTATTTATTCTAGCTCAAACAATGTATTTACAGAATGTCATAGAATCGATATTTTCCCTTGATTGTTTATATATAGCGCTGTCACTTTATACAAAACGACTGATATTAATATTATATATAGGAAAACTGCTGAAGGCGCAAAGATTAAAGTGAATGGCAAATAAGAGTTAATAGAATAGTACAAATAGATAATATAAAAGTAAAACTAAAGATGTAAGAAAACAAAGAAGAGCTATATAAGTGTGTCTCAAACAAAGAACAATAATCCAAAGAAATATCAAAGATTTATAATGAAGTGAAAAATGCTTTGGATTTGACATGGAATAACATTTTATCAGAAAGAAAATGGGATGTTGTTAGGGGGAAAAGAGTAATAAGAATAGTTATATGGAACCAAAGCATAGAATATAAGAAAAAGAAAAGAAAAAAATATAAAGACAAATTAGAGAGTATAAAGTCATAGGAGAGTTTCATAGATTGGCTCAATCGCGAAAACTCTCAAGTATTGAAAATAATAGAGCAAGGCCAAAATCAAGCCAGTCGGAGCTGCAAACCAAGAACTAATAGCAAGGTCAACCAAAACGCATTAAAAAAGTTTGCCAAATGATAGTAATTTCAACTTTGTATATCGTATATATCCTATTATGTGGTAAACAATAAATGAACAAGATTCCTTACGATAAACAGAGGATGTTATGTGTTTCTTTTGTGTCAGAGCTTATTGACTAAATAAAAGTCAAATTGACTTTATTAACATAATAAAATTACTTTGCTGTGCAACTTATTTTGAACTCTTATTTTACACTTCTATAATTAAGATGATTCTTAGAAAGGCACTATAAGTTATATAACTAACCGAAAGTGAGAATCAAATACTTCTCATACACATTACATGTGTCAAATTCTTCACTACTACTCATACTCCATACTCAATAACAAAAAGAGGTAATCTCTTGATGTCATTTCAAATCTTTCGCTTGCAGAAGAAAAGTTGTCTTGATGTCATTTTAAATTTTCGCCTGTAGAATGAAAAAAATTAACAAAAATATTAACGAGATACGGCTCTGAGTATATATGATGATAATAGAACTTATACATAAAAATAATTAAGTATTTAGGAGTACGTAGGATCATATACATATAACCTAATAATTACGCTATTTGTGATTCATAAAATCAAATAATCGATAAATTAATTAACAATTAATAATATATAGATGAATATAGTTCATACTTACAATTGGGTAGCTCGATATATGTATTCAAATACTGATATTGTTTGAGCTATTATGGTTAACATAAAAAGTTAAGTACAATTAGTATATATAATAAGTAACAAGTTATAGCCTGCTGAAAAGGTCCTATGTCTTGTTCCAATAACACCGGGGCTACACGCACGGCAATATGATATTTAACTGAATATTTTCAGACATATGATTTCTATATATATATAGTACATATAGCACTCATTATACAATTCATCAAGGTGTATATATTATCAGTTACATATGCACCATAAACAATTTAGTCGGTATACAGTGATACACAAATCCTCGATATCAGTTTTTAGGTTTTTGACCCTCATCATCCTTTAACTGTAAGAACGGCAATAAACTACTTGTCAAATAATTAACAATTATTATTTTATATTAATAACATTATTTATTTTTTATTTATTATTATGGAAGTATTATATAAGGTATAGTGAAAATTATTTTTTATTCCAAGTAGGAAACTATTAGATGTTGATGTGTATAAATGTCTAGAATTTGTCAATCGTGATTAAATTACACCATATAGGTAAAAGCCTAAGTACCTTATTTAGTTAACGAAAGCTACCTAAATAATATTAATTATAATATATATTTAATATATATATATTAATTATATATATATATATATATATTAATTAAATATTATATATTATATATATATTAATATTATTAATATAGATATATATAATATAATATATATTAATATATATATATTAAATAATATATTTATATTATATATTATATAATATTAATATATGATTAATATTAACATTATATAAGTTTACTTATTAATACAATACTGATATTATAATATGTAGTAGTGCTAGAGATAATTTGGAGAATTATCTAAAATGAACCGGTCTTTGCTTATCTTCCCAGGTTGAAATAAATTATACATAATTAGGTTCTCACAAATTATAACCGGTTAGGATGAGTACGCAGATAAGAGTGACTATCATACCTGAGCTATAAGGTAAGTTATAATCAGGCTGTAATAATAATGTTTATAATAATTCTACAGTATGCTATATTTATTGTGAAGCTAAGTTAGTTGTAAAATAATTCTTTAGATGATTATTCCAAATTAATGAAATGTACCCTTATTCTACCACCCTCACCTAACGGGTGAGTATAGGTATAACCTTAGTATATATCACTCATACGTGATATACATATAATTTACACTGTATAATAGAAAGTTTATTACTGCAATATCCACCATTATATCCCCTCTCCAACGTTGATTCAAATATATTAAGAAGGCAATCTCTCGGCCTATTCTATTTCGTGTCCACGATTTAGCGTTTAAGTTGAGGGTATGTGAACTAACTGATCTCTAATTAGTGACTTATATAATACTCATATATGTAGGTGATGACCTATAATATAACTTTGTAGGACTTTAGATAGATAATTTTTTTATGTATTTATAATTTAATGGTGTTTTTATAAACATATAGTGAGTGTATTATATAATATTATATATATTTATATATATATATATTATTAATATATATATATATATATATATGTATATATTATTAATATAATATATATATATATATATATTAATTAATATATATATTATATATATATATATATAGATATATATAAAATATATATTATATATATTAATATATTATATAAATATATATATATTATATATATATTAATATATATATATTAATAATAGATATATATATATATTAATATAATATATATTAATATATATATATATCATATATAATATATTTAAATAAATATATTATATATTATAAAATTAATATATAATATATATATATATATTATATATAATTATATATATATATTATATATATATATAATATATTTAGTATATATATATATAATTTATATATAATAATATATATATAATAATATCATATATATATATATTATTATATTATATATATATATATATATATATATATATATATATATAAGGCCTTATTAAAATAGATTCTTCGTTGTGTATTTGATCTTAATTAGTTCTTGATGTAGGCCTCTATATGTGTTGGATGATGATTTAAAAATCATAAAACAAATGATGATTTATTCAATAGAATATAAATAACAACAGTCTCCCCTTTATTGAGATTCTCTCTTTTTTTCGTAAGTTTCGATGAGAAGTCTCGACCTTTTCCTGTGTTTTGAAATGCTTTGAAAATTGAGATGAGTCGTCACTGCTTGTTGCGGACTTATCCTTAAGTTTTTACCTTCCTCGCTTGAAAGTTTATTTTTCTTGAAATTCGGATTTCTTTCTTCTTAGGAGCATGCAAGTTGGTTGTGAGTCCGACTGAGTATGAAAAGAGAGAGTGGGAGAGAAGATGGGAGTGAAGTACTCAACAAGGAAGGGGAAGCCTTTTATACAATTTGTTTCGTACATATGTCAAAATTTTGGTTGCGCAAATCTTGGCACAAGTACGAATATAAATATAAATTTTTAACTTTTGCAAACAGTTACAATTGAGGATGCTATATTACTTCCCACGCTGAACACGGAGTGGTAAAGTATATAAATACATAATATAAAAGAAATAGTAATCATTCAAATGCATACATATTTGATAATATCTGTTACATGTAAGCATACATACAAACATTTGAATGCAAAAAATATTATACATGAAATTCAAAGTATATTCAAATATAAGCATATCTGATTACATCCGAAGACATAAGCATACATACAAATATTTGAATACATGAGATTACAAAA
>JABUQX010066053.1:10000-47909 GCA_015478945.1 Trachelipus rathkii | reverse complement strand
TAATATTATATATTATATATACTGTAATATTTTATGTTATATTATCACTAATAATATATATATATATATATATATAATATATATATAATATATATATCTATAAATATATACCGGTATATATATATACCTTTAAAATAACAATTTAAGATCTATATTACAGTTAAAATTCAATTTCATTCAGTAATGAAATATCTTGAAAATAATTTGTCAATAAACGACAACTTCTTAAAACTGAAGGGGTTATGTTCTGGTCTTGAATAACCACCTTCAATTGAAGAATATGAGATTGACAGAGAGTGTAGCATTGCTCACGATTAAGTGGCGTTTCTTCCCGGAGGCTGCTTAGCGAGTATCAGTGAGGCTAGCAGCCTCCTGCCCCAGACGCCACAAAACATTCAATTAGCTTCGACATTTTATTCGTACCTGACTTTCATCCTTTACAAAAAGATGCTCGAAAAATTTTTCATTCGCAGGATCATCTTCAAATTTCAAAGGTTCATTCTTTACTTCAATCTCACTTTTAACGTAGAGGGATGGGTAATCGCAATTTCTCTCCACCTTAAAATAATAATAATAATAATAATATATAGACAAGAAAAGGGCTACTAAGAGAACGTTTTCATCCATTGAGCCCAAATAATAATAATAATAGTAATAATAATAATAATAATAATAAAATAATAATAATAATAATAATAATAATAATAATAATAATAAACTAAAACTAGAACTAACAGTATTAATGATGATAAACATTTCACATTATATCATTACTAGCCTATTTAATAATAATAATAATAATAATAATAATAATAATAATAATAATAATAATAATAATAATAATAATAATAATAATAATAATAATAATAGCTGGATTTGGGTCCTCCTACTACTTATTTATACCCTAGAAATGCTCATGCATGCCTCAGTCCTATTGTATGTTTGGGCACCTTACCCCCACCAGTAGTAGTAGTAGTGGTGGTGGTGATGATGACGATTATTCAACTATTTCTCCAGTGATTAAAAAATGTGTCAACAATAATATTAGTTTATTAGAATAAAAGTAGGCCTTACGTTTATTCTTGAAAAATATTTTATAAAAATTAATGATGGAAAGATGACGAAATAATTTCTGATTCTGATTTAGAAATTTCGGAATTTCTGATGACAATTCCTATTCATCATACTATGTCAAAATAATTTCCAATTCTGATTCAATTCCAACAATAAATAATAATAATAATAATTAATAATAATAATAATAATAAAATAATAATAATAATAATAATAATAATAATAATTTTTCCTACCACAACTTCTTGTAGTTTTGAAACTTGCTCCAAATGATAACTACTTGTTCCATCCTCCTTCGTACTTCCTAAATGTTTATCCTTAATTTCAGTTTCTCTATTGATATCCATTATAATAGGATCAAAATTTACTTTCTGCTCAAAATTGTCGTAGAAAGTCAAAATTTTTCTGCTTTGTGAGAAAAAAAATATCAAATACGATTCAGAATTTAATTATTTCTCAATGACACTGAATATACATTCATAAAAAAATCGCAATATGAAAAGTACTTTAAAAGGACCCATAGCTATATTTTATAACACTTTCCTAAAAAAAATTTCAATGGAAATTAGGGGTGTACTAGATTTTGAATTACCACATACCCATACATTCCTACCCAGGATTATCTATTGACTTGTCAAGTAGGAACTCCTTTATTCACATATACACACTTACTTAATACAGTATCTTTAAACAACTTTGAAAAAGATAGCACAAATTAACAAAACCTCAGAGAAGCCAAAAGTATTGGCTTATAAAAATAGCCTAGTCCCTCACTCATCCCTTATTTGTGCGTTATATTTACAAAAGATATAAACTCTAAGAAATTCTACCAAATTTTTAAGCACAATAAAGTATTAAAGTAAAAAGTAGGAACCGACCGGGGCCCCGGCCAACCCCGGCCAAAAATCAGGAAAAACCGGGGTTTTCTACCGGCGTAAAAAAAAAACCTACACTAAATAATAGAGGGTTTAAATCAAACAAAAGAAAAAAATGATTTATCCCATTACTCACCTTTGCTTATGAAATTGCATAGCAAAATATCATAAACATACCTAAATATAATCAATTTTTTTTGGTAGTTACTATGATTTCCAAATTAGAATTGAGCCAAATCCGTAAGATTCCTTTCTTATTTAACAAAAATATTCTAAATTTGATATATCAAACGACATTACGCGAAAGAATAAATATAATTGTGAAAATATTAATGTTGGTTTTCTATACATAAACTCTCTACTTCAAGAAAATCAAATTATTTTCCGAAATCTCTTTTCAAAATTAATTTATTAATGAATGAAATAATAATAATGTAAGTATTAGATATATATATATATATATATATATACTATATATATATAATATATAATTATAAAATATATGGTAGTTTATTGGTATTACGTATGCATATAATATATAGCATATTATAATATAATATATATATATATATATATTATATATAATAGTATATATATATATATATATATATATCTATATAATATATATACACTTCTATAGATAAGCCCTGGTCTCTTTTTTATGTATATGCTTTTATTGTCACTTCATTTATTACTAAATGTGTACCCAAATTAAAAACATTGTTAAAGACACTTTTTTTCTTAATGAAATAATTTTAAAAAGAAACAGCTAATTTTCGTCCTGACATGCGAGACCTCTTCAGGCGGACTGGATTTCTTCTTGATCTTCATCAGTTCAAGTGTGTTTCAATTGTCTGCTATTTTCCTCATGGTGTTGTTGAAATATTTTGATGTTTCAGATAAGTCATTTTGTATAAAATCTATCTTAACTCACTGAATGCTTATTGTAGTTGTTTCTATTAGCAAATGCCAAAAAATTCCATGATTTTGCGATGGTTCATGTGATTTGATTTTCTGATCATCTTTATATTGTGTGATATTGATAGAGTGCCTGTGTTACGCCTGTCTTGTTAAAGCTGAATTTATGCTGCTTGTGCAAGTCATCTGTATGTTGATTTTTTCTTCTTTGCAAATCTATGTTTCACCTCAATATGTTTTATGCAAGTATTGCAAGTATTGCAGGGGACGTGATATATACACCTTTGGGGAGATTTTCTTTTCTTGGGTTTGAGAATGTTTCTAAGTAGAATTTGTGATCCACCGTGTAATATTTTTTTGAATATTTGTTAATTTAACTAACTATAATGTTTATTGAATAATGTTAATGAAAAAGGACGGTTGTCTGCTAGTTTTCGGGGAAAGGTGCTATAGTACCTCTTTTTGCTTTGTTAAATGCTCTTTGTGATAAAAAACACAGGATAGTAAAGTGATCTGAAAGTATTGTGATGTATTTAGTTTTTTGCTAGAAGAGGGGGAGAGCATATACGAAAGGCACAAGAGAAATAGAAATGACAGAATGTTTCAAGTTGGTTTGGGGAAAGATTAGATAGCCAATGTATTATAGTTGGTGCGAATGTGGTTCTATATATAGCAAATTGCAAGTATTGTTATTCCATGGATTAAGGTATCGAGAGGGGAGTAGAGTTGTGAAGATCATTCTATTGTATATTGGACTGGAGAATGAATAGAGTTAATATAGTTTAGATCATTAGGGTTGGTGTTGTGAGGAGGGAGACAAAAATGTCACCACATATCTAATCCATAAAACTATTGTTTAATAAAGGTGGGTAAAATCACTTACTTATTCTGTTTAGTTCCAATATTTTACTTAATATGGTGACCATTGGGGATCCTTTCTCATACAGAATTTTGTTGTAATATTTGCCATAAAATGAAAATTAGATTCTGACACATATATATATTAAAATATATAGTATATATATATATATAATATATATATATATTATATATATTTTATTTTTATATACCTACCTAGAGATAAGATATCTAACATAAGTAGGCAGGAGTTGCGTAATCAGGATTTTTTCGGGGGGGCCAGACAAAATCGGTTTTTATATATATGTAAAAATAGTCTCTATACAATATATAATATTTATATAAGTATAATAAAATTATATATATGTATATAGTATATAATATATATATATATATATTAATATATATATTATTATATATAATTTAACCTCTGGATTTTGATGTTATAACGGAATGATACTTAAAAAGCTTGGGTCTAAAAAATCAGGGGCGGGCATGCCCTGGCCCCCCCTGATAGCCACTAGTATATTTTATAACATATATATTATAAAAAATATTGCAATGGAAATTAGGGGTGTACTAAGTATGTATTTACCACATACCCATAAATTCCTACTCAGGATTACCTATTGACTTGTCAAGTAGGAACTCCTTTATTCACATATATATACACACTTACTTAATACAGTATCTTTAAACAACTTTGAAAAAGAAAGCACAAATTAACAAAACCTTAGAGAAACCAAGAGGATTGGCTTATAAAAATAGCCTAGTCCCTCATTCATCCCTTATTTGTGCTATATTTGACAAAACGAATATAAACTCTAAAATTTCTACTATTTGTTAACACAAATGACAAAATCAAAAATGCCTTAAGGGAGGTGACCAGTAAACTCTATAGGTACTATGCCCAGGTTTGGGCTCCTTATCTAAAGAAAGACATTAATATGCCTGAGGCAGTGCAGTGCACTACATCAAGAATGATTTTTGAATTTGAAACTAAGAGTAATAAAGATAGGCTATAAGAACTGGAGATATAAATATGAAAAAGTTCTTGTTACTAGCCCAAAATAGGCTCAACAGGACTCATAATACAAGAATAAAAGGTCATGTCATCTAGATGTGAGAAAGCCTTTTATCATCAGGAGTGGTTAATTTTTGGAATAGTTTGAGACAATATTAATAGTATATCTTTCAACATTTTAGAAAAAATTAGATCAATATATGGATGATTGACTCAGCTTTTAAAGACCACAAATTTTGGTGTGTTTGCGAATCCTTTATGGTATTGGGAATTAGATTCTGCATGGTAACTTAGTTAACATATTTGCCTATAATTTGGATTGATAAATAACCATGTTGCACATATCATTGGGATTTGTATAAAGAAGGTTTAACTTTGGGATGAGTCATTCACAGTAAATGGTAACTTTTATATTTTTTGACTGGTATAGTCTTGATAGGGAGCTATATAACATGTGACTTCTAACTATCACTATTTTATTATGTTTCTCATCTTTCATTCATCATCATTTGGGGATTGACAGCATTGTGAAATATTTTCTATGGAAAGGAGAATTTTTATAGGGGATTTTATTTAGGTTTATATTATTTTTTTCATATTTAACCTCAGCAAGGAGTATAAATTTGGTAATAGTAGCGCAGAGGTACTTCACCCCCGATTTTCATAAAAATCACAGGATATACTCTAAAAGAATAATAATGAATAGTGAAAACCAAATGTGGCAGTCTCTTTATGAAAAAAATTTACAGCCTCTCAAAGTTAAAACTCCCATAGACTTTTCCTTTTTGATCCATCCAGGCTAGGTCTCATTTCAGGCCCTCTAGTTGACTAGTTCATGTTATGATAAGTTTTGTTAGGTATACACAGAGAAAATCTATGTAGAATTAATAAATCTTATCATAACCTGAACTAGGATGGCCCTAAAACAAGCATGAGGCCCACTAATTTTTTTTTATAAGAAAGCCTACAGGAAAAATTTTAAACTTTGAGAGGCTGTAACTTTTTTTCTTAAAGACTTAAATCATTTTATTTTTTTTAAGCTTCATTATTATTTTTTTTAGAGTATATCCTGTGATTTTAATTTTTTTTTTTTTTATATATAAGAAAATCCTATGGGAAAATTCAAACTTTGAGAGGCTGTAACTTTTTTTCCTAAAGAGCGCTGATTTTCGTTTTCACTTTTTTATTATTATTTTTTTAGAGTATATATATATCCTGTGATTTTTATAAAAATCACAGGTGAAGCCCCTCTACGCTACTATTACCATAAATTCTTCAAATAGACTATGGTACAAAAGAGGTCATAATAGGAAAACAAAAAAATATTTATAATCAGGTTTTGAAAAAATATTTCAACAACTGAGCAGTTAATATCTGGAAAGTTTTGCCTCAGAATGTGATAACTAGTGACTCACTCACAACTTTTAAAATAGGGTGAACCAGTCAAATGGAAAGTGGGGTCAAGCAGAAAACTGTTTATCTAACATAAAAATTACTTCAAAAATGTTAAACTTATCCAAATATAAATTTTAACAGCTCAATTTAAATCTCTTTCCATGTATATTCAATAACTGTAGAGTCTCAATAATCTCATTAAAATAATCTAATTAAAATAATAAAAATTAGGTAACAGTAGTGCAGAGGGGTGTCACCCCTGATTTTTATAAAAATCATAGGATATACTCTAAAAAAATAAGGTAATTGTTACCCAGAGGGTTGTCACCCCCGATTTTATGAAAATCACCGTATACTATTACTTAAAAAAATAATAATAAAAGAATAGTGAAAACAAATTGTCGCTCTCTTTAGGAAAAAAAGTTACAGCCTCTCAAAGTTGTTAAAAATCCCATAGACTTTTCAATATTGATCGATCCAGGTTAGGTCTCATTTCAGGCCCTCTAAGTCAGGTTATGATAAGTTTTGTTAGGTATACACAGAGAAAAATCTATTAGATTAACTAAATTCTTACATAAACCTAAACTCGGATGGCCCTAAAACGAGCACAAGGCCCACCAATTTTTATTATAAGAAAGTCTATGGGAAAATTTTTAACTTTCAGAGGCTGTAACTTTTTTTCCTAAAGAGACTGCCAATTTTCGCTTTCACTATTCTTCATTATTATTTTTATAAGTATCAACTGTATTTTTCAAAAAAAAAATTTTTGTTTTTTTTTTTAATAACAAAATTCCTATGCGAGTTTTAACAACTTTGAAGGCTGTAACTTTTTCCTAAGGAGAGCGACAATTTTCGTTTCACTATTTCTTATTATTTATTTTTTAGAGTATATCCTGTGATTTTCATAAAAATCGGGGGTGACAACCCTCTGGGTAACAATTACCAAAAATAATAATGAATAATAAAAACGAATATTGTGGCTCTTTTTAGAAAAAAAAAGTTACAGCCTCTCAAAGTTGTTAAAAATCCCATAGGATTTTCTTATAAAAAAAATATATATATTTTTTTTAAATCACAGGATATACTCTAAAAAAATAATAATGAAGCTTACAAAAAGCGAAAATGATTTAAGTCTTTAGGAAAAATAGTTACAACCTCTCAAAGTTTAAAATTTTCCCATAGGCTTTGTTATAAAAAAAAATTAGTGGGCCTCATGCTCGATTTTGGGCCATCCTAGTTCAAGTTATGATAAGATTTGTTAATTCTACATAGATTTTCTTTGTGTATACCTAACAAAACATCATAACCTGAACTAGTCAACTAAAGGGCCCGAAATGAGACCTAACCTTGATGGATCAAAAATGAAAAGTCTATGGGAGTTTTAACAACTTTGAGAGGCTGTAACATTTTTTCCCAAAGAGAGCAACGATTTTCGTTTTCATGATTCTTCATTATTTTTTTAGAATATATCCTGCGATTTTTATAAAAATCAGGGGTGACACCCCTCAGCACTACTATTCCCAAAAATTATTTAAAGTTTTTTTTTTCATTATTTATTTTCGTACATTTTAAGTTTGTATTTCCAATAAAAATATAAAAATAACACTAGAAAAATCACAACAATTACGCTTCCTTCCGTTCTTGTAGGAATTTGTGAAATTAGGGAATAGGGAGGGCCAAAAAATATCGAAATAACGAGATATTGATATTTTTGGCTCAATATATCGATATTTTGCGGCGATATATTGATATTTCGATAATTTTTCTTAATATCGAAGCACAGTATATATATTACCAGTAGGTGAGATAGATAGGAATACTGTCGGGCAATTTTCTGATATGCCCTTTTAGAATCCAAAATAAATTCATGTACTATTTATGACGTTTTCGAGCATAAAGTAATCCAGCAATATTTTAAAAACAAATATTAGTCATTTTCCTTAAAAACAATTTTTACAACGATAAATATTAAAAATATATGACTTTAAAAATAATTTTTGCTAAATAAAAAGCAATTTAAATATGTTTTTATTTTTTGGCGGGAAATTTTGACGGGAAAGGTACACTGCGCGCACACACACAAGGTGGTTCGAAAATTATAACATTGGATTGAAATACTAATAATAATATCTCTACTATGAATATTTTTAAGGCAAATAAATATTAAGTGCAAAAGTGCAGTGCAGTGAAATTATCATAATGAAATATATAGTCTTGGCTATTTTGATTATCTAACAATGTATTAATATAACATATATTTTGTTTTAATATTCTTAATTAATGTGACTTGATACCTCAAATAAATGATATGACTTGAATTAGAATAACCATTTATTTTATTATTTTTATTAATTTTTATAATTTTTATAAATTTAATAGAATCTTAGGAAAGTGCATGAAATCCTTTTAATCTCATTAAACAAATAATTTATTCTCATACTTTATTAATTTAAATAATTTCGAGATATAATTTGACAGTAAATAGATATATTAAGATAAACACTCCAGTCACATAGGCCATGTTTACAAAATGATATTTTATAAAGTTTTATTTTGTTCAAAGTGTTTTTCAATCTTTTAATTTTATTTTTTAATTCTTGAAAGCATTCAGTCTTTTCTCCTTTTCTTTTCTTTTCACTTCTCGTTTTAAATATTTACTAAGTCTTCACAAATATGTTTATATCTATTATATTTGGGTATAGCTGTATTTAGTTTATTGAGTATTTTTACATTATTTTATTTTTTATTTAAAATTTTATTTTATTTTTTCTTTCTTTAAAATTTATTGACCGTATCTATTTTTATTATTTTGTTTGTTCTATTTTTGTTCATATGTATATTGTTATTTATTTATGATGATCCAATTTTGTTTTTTTATTTTACTTTAGCAAATTCATTTCTTTATTCATCTATTTGGGTCAAGTGAATATGGTTAATATATTCATAAAATGTTTGACATTTATCAAAATGTATGTAATATTTATTTTACAAATTTGAATATTCTATTCGTCTAATTGTTTATAGGAATTTATTTGCACTATATATGCAGTTATTTATTTATCTCTATATTAAATATTTAAATACAAAGATTTTTTTACATCAAAAATATTTGTTAAGTGGTGCCGATGTTAAGGCTTTACCACGCCCTTATAATAAATAAATAAATAAATGATCGAAGCCGATATTTTTTTTAAAACAATTTTTTTTTTCAAGATTCTTACCTTCATTAATACTTAATACTAATTAATAGATATTTTTCTTTTATATACGAAAAAAAAATATTTTTAAGATTATTATTTAATTTACTCGAGAAACGCGATTTTCGGATTTAATTTATTCACTCGTGAACAAAAAGTCAAAAACACTTTCCCCAGTTCCCCAACTCTTTCTAGCACAACTTCATTCTTCAGCCTCTTGGAGTTGGAAACTTGGAAGTTGGAAGATCTGAAGACTGAAGAGCGAAGATTCCTTTTCTATATATACCACTTTCTCTTCTGTACATTCGTCTGCTTCACATTTATAATTTTAAAATTAATTTTTTCAAAAAATTAAGCAAAACTTAAAGTTAGGGTGTTTTTTATAAAAATGAAAAACAAAAATTCATTTTAGTTCTCACATAACCGATAGATGGTGTGCGGGAGCCTCCTGCATGCGGCATAGAGGAAACCGTTTTGTCAATGAAAAATTATTGAGAATAGCTAAAGCCGTTTTCGTTTTTGCATTTGGACTTACGAAACGCAAGAAATGCTCGAGTTTGCGTTCGTTTTTGTCAAATAAGTTTCATATAAAATCTTAGTCATTAACCAGCAAAAAATTTTACCATGATAAATATTAAAAAATATTTGTGATAATTAAAATAAACTTTTGCTTTATTATTCGAAGCCATATTAAATTTGTTTTACCTTTTGTCGGCAAATTTTGCCGAGAAAAAGTACACTTGCACACACAAAATGGTAAGAAAATTATAACATTGGATTGAACTAGTACTATTTTATTATATACTATGTCAGTCTTTCATTTTCAAAATGGCGTCATCCATTTATATTTTAATAAATATATGACGAACTTCCGGAGAATCAAGTTATTATCCCCGTTAGGATTGCTCCTGCTGTAATATAAAGCATGTTTACTCTACGTACACAAAATTGGAAGCTCTCCCCACTGCATTCGGGGTGACCTTCTTGGAACTATATGCCATTCTCAGGGCTTTACAGTTTGTGGTGGCCCATCTCTCTCCTCAATCAATTATACTCTTTTCTGACTCTAGTGCGGCCCTTCATATCATTGCTAATCTCCAGCCTACCAAATACAGGAGAATTCAGTTTAAAATTCATAGTATCATCAGTGGCATGTCTCCTAGCCAGGGTTGGGCACAACATTTTCACTGGGTTCCTTCCCACATTGGTATTGCAGGTAAAGAAACTGCCGATGCATCTGCTAAGTTGGCCCACTGACATCAATTCATTGAATCTTTTCCCTTGGAGTTAGCAGAATGGTATTCCTGCATTGGTAGGTGAAGCTGTTGGAGAGGAGCTCGGTACATTCCTTGCACCCATCCCCTTGGACAACTATATGGATAGGGTGTTCAGTTTTCATTCCCCTTTGCACGCGTTGAACTGCCTAACGAGACTGCGAACTTGGCATCTTGAGCCTCAATGGGCACTCTTATCGTTGGGGTCTTTTCCAACACCTTCTGTCCATCTTGACAGCAGATGCCTGAAGTGTTGAACACTTTCTCCTTCAGGTGCTCTTACTTGTAGCAAGGAAAGCTTCGCTCTCCCTGCTGGAGTGGGGTCCTCTCTACTGTTCCGTTTTGCTAGGACTAAGGGCCTCCCAGATATAGACTTAGTACATCTGGCATTTACTCCGCTATCTCAGTTACCGGTCATTGGCAGGTTGCATCTTTCATGGTTTATGTTGAAATAGTCCGGAAGGGTCTTGCTGACTTAATATATCAGTTGGCTTTTGAGAGGGATACCTAGATATTTAGCTCTACTAGTTTTCAGCATCAGCAAGCCAGGACATCCGGCAGTTATGTTATTTCTTTGGACTACTAGATTTTGGTTCCTGGCAGATCCAGGTAGGGGACCGGAGGTCCCCAGGAAGCCCTATGCCCCAACAAGGTAAGGTACTATAAAGCTTGTCTACTCTACGTGTGGTGAATTTGTTTTAGTGTAATTTGTGACATTTTGTTTTTAAAATTTGTAATAAATTTTTATGCTTTGTGAAAGTTTATGAGGTTGAATTTCATTTAACATTCTCGTTATATATGCCAGATATTTTGAATATATCCCTTAAGTAATAGAAATAAAAAGACAGTTAAGAAGCCACATGGGCCTATCAATTATTGAGTTCAACAGATTCTGATGAAATATTTATATTTTTTCAGATAATCGTTTTTTTTTTTTTAAATATCTTTTGTCCCCATGTAAAAGTATGGTAATAGTAGTGCAGATGGGTGTCACCCCAATTTTTTGTGTGCAAAATGCATAGATTATATATATATATAAATATATATATATATATAATATAATATATATATAATATATATTATTATATATATATATATATAATCAATATACCACATGTTTCTAAAGAATGTCCCAGTTTCCAATGCTGTAATATGACAGCGTAGATATACAATATCAATAGCATATCATATTTCAAAGTGAAGGTCATTGAACAGAGTTTTTCCTACAAATGTTCAATATATGCCAACTTTGTTATACGGGACACATGCAGCCAATAATCCAATTCCTCCCAAACATTGGTTAACAGATCCAGCATAATGGTAATGGCGTGTTCAATTATGTGTTTCAACTTGGCATATCATTGGGCAGCAGTGGGACATAGACACGATCTTTTATAAATCCCCATAGGAAGGAATCACATGGCATTAAGTCAAGGGATCAGGGAGCCTAGAAATGTAGAGCCTTCGTCTTGACCATTACGACCAATCCAACGATCTGGGAATATGTCGTTCAACCATGCTCGCACTATGTGACTCCAATGTGGAGGGGCTCTATCTTGCTGCCATATAAAGTTTACAGGCTTCCATCTCTAATAATTGTCGCGAAAGAGTTCATTATCTGTAACATCGCAGATAGCGGACCCCTGTTACGGTTGCTTCTGCTGAAAAAGAAAGTTCCATAGACCTGGCATCAGAATATGGTGCAGAAAACATTAACCTTTGGGGAATGACATTCGTGTTCTACAAGTTCATGCAGGTTTTCAGACTCCCAGATATGAACATTATGGGCATTCACCTTACCACTGTGATAAAAGATGGACTCATCGCTAAACACTACATAATCTAGGTCATCGTCTCGAAGAATTTAGATAGTTGGTAGAGTTTTTAGAAAATTAGAATATAGAGAGAGTAAAAAGCCACATGGGCATATCAAGACTGCTCTACATTGCACTTTCACCAGCATATCTATGTCATTTCTTAAATAAGGAGCCCAAACTGTTCACAATACTTTAATACTGGCCTAACATATCTATATATAAAGCAGTTTACTTAACTTTCTTGCTCTTGTAAACGATATTGCAATTTATTATACCTAGCAGATTATTAGCTTTATTCCATTGCTTCCAAACACTGCATAGCTACTTTCAGAACTGCGGCTTATCCATCACCACCTATATATTTTGAAGTGACATGGTAATTAAAGTCATCATTAATTGTGAGTTAATAAACTTTTATTGAGTAACCTAGGTGAAAAAACCCTTACACTTTTTACTAATAAAAATAAATTTGCCACTTCTCTGTTGACCTAGCAAGAAGTTTATCAAGATCACTTTTGAATCTTTATACATTCATCGCTATTCTCTTACTAAGGTACGCCACGTTGGCTGCATCTGCTAAGCTTAAAACCATACATCTAATCCCTGGTCTAAGATCATATATATATATATAGATATATATATATATAATATATATATATATATATATAATTATATAATATATATATATATATATATATATTATATATATATATATATATTATATATATATATATATTGTTGTTAGTTTTTTAAGTAGGTATGGCGGTCGCCTTCACGAAAAAGGGCCACATACTTATACTTCTTCGTT
This sequence comes from Trachelipus rathkii, assembly GCA_015478945.1. Classification (NCBI taxonomy): domain Eukaryota; kingdom Metazoa; phylum Arthropoda; class Malacostraca; order Isopoda; family Trachelipodidae; genus Trachelipus; species Trachelipus rathkii. The sequence continues at coordinate 34,669 of JABUQX010066053.1, read as the reverse complement.
ATATGACCAGTTTTTTGTGAGTTATTTTTTTATTGTTTTATCTTTTTTTGTAGGAATGATAGGAAACCTTGTTTTAATTTTGTTGTTATACTTTGACGGAAATTAAGAATTAATGTTCTAATATTTTAATAATATATTTTTGGAGCTTCTATGGCAGTCGAATTTTGTGATTAACGAAAATCCTAAATATTTGAGTTTTGTAGGGCCCCTTTACATGCTTATTTTTGTTAATTTTTTTTCTCTGGAAATTTAATATAGGAAACCTTTCCATTTAACTTTACCCTATCACTATTACACATTCAATCTATTATTCGTTCTAAAGTCTTCAGCCCTATGGAGAACAACCCCTTTTTTTTTTTTGGCCTTTCTTCCTGTGAGGCTCTGCATCTGATTTAATTAGAGGTTAGTAAAATTTGTGTGTTTACAAATATCTAGTTACATAATTGTTATATTGGAGAAAATGCAGATTTTAAAACAGAGGTTAAATTATTTGGATGCAAATGGGCTCTGATGATTGAGGAATGTGAACTGAGAAAGGTAAAAGGCGATGAGAAAAATGTTCCAGATGTTTGATGGGAAGAGGCAGCAGGTTCCTTGAGTGGAAAGGGAAAAGTTGGAGATTGGATAGGAGAACCCCGCAAGGTGAGCATAAAATATCCAGATTTAAACTACTTAGGAGTGCATTATGTGGTGAACCATGGGAATTGGTAGGAGGATTGCCAATGGGAGGAGATAGCGAGCCAGCGACTAAGTAGAAAAAAATTAGAAGTGTTCAAGCTGTCGAAAATGAATATATCAAGAAAGGAGATAAAGATGAGAACAGTATGAACGCTTTTTTCAGAATTGAAAGTAAAAGAAGTGAATGAAGAAAACAGATTTCAAATTAGTGTGAAAGGCAAGAATGTGACTGTGGCATGAGGAAGTTAATTATCTGCAGTATCACGAGGTTCGGATAGGCTCTGAACTGTAAAGTAGAGAAGGAACACAAAAAGGTATAAGCGCAGCCCAAACGGTTTGTTGTTAGGGGAAGGAGTAAAATTGTGGAAAGTGTTGAAAAAAAAATAATGTGCTAGTAAATAATAGGTAACAAACATTGGGCAAAAGGGTGTTTGATCCAGGTAATATAGACGTAGTGTATTTGATTAAGAAACTTGTGAATGATGTAATTAGACATAAAACCTGTCTTGATCAAAGCTGTTCTTTTACCTGCCCCGATTATTTTATGTTCTTTTTAATTTTAAAAACCGACCCAAAAAGAAAGAAATAATGTGGTAAGAAAGGTCATGTAGTCGAAAACTGTTGGATGAAAGACTAAAGAATGTTACAAATGGAAAGGAATAAGGGAATTTGGCTAAATGTGTTGTTAAGGAAAGGAAAACGTAAGTTTGACGAAAAGAAGTGGCTGAGGTTGATTGGGAGATAGGAGGTAGAGTAAAGAATGTAGTTATAACTGGAGAGTAATATAATTGAAGTGATAATAGTCGATACAGTCAGTTTTAATAGGATTTATTCGTACATGATTTCCATGTGTGACTAGTAAGCAATTCATGAGTGTCCTAAGTCCGGATGAAAAAGGATTGCCAAAACCAGTTTCGCTAGAGAAGAAGATAGAAGCGTACTAACTTTAATGTTTTGGCGGAAAAGGGAAATTTAAGTGGTCATAAGAATAATTTTCTAAAATCCTGAATTCAGCTTTACTTCAATAAGCATGCATTACTAGAAACAGAACAGTATTTTAGTCAACAGGAATGACATAGCCTTGGCTTTGCGTTATTATAAGGTAATTGAGGACGTATAGTTGTTTAGCATAAAGTTAAAGTCAGGATAGATTTTTAAAATAAATATATAATAGTAAATTGTTAACCATTAATCCCAGAAATGAAAAAATATATCCTTTTTAAAATGTACAGAAGTAGGTCATTATATTATAAGAAAAAAATTAGGGAGAAGGAAAAAGGAAAAATAGAAAGTAAGTGATAGCGCTCACACCTCTGAGAGAGGAGAGGAGAGAATGAGTCTATTCATCTGCCTTTCAGCTGGCCGACTCTCCCGTCCGGGTCGTTTGATGTACTTGATGTGCACCTATTCTAACGCGTTGAGGTGGTCCTCAGCTCTCGTAGCAACTACACGACCTCTTCATTGGTATTCGCGTGTCACGGGTTCTCCGCCCTCTTCTACGGTGATATGGGAAAACGTCCCCCCTTGATGTTCCCCGTCGGCTCGAGCCTCACATTTTGGGCGTGAATTTATATATATATATATATATATATATATTTAACACATACTATCTAATATCTATAATTTATACTTTATATTCATATATATATATTCGATAATAATAATAGTCATGTAACGTCACAGTAACGTATGCGACGGGAAATGCGCTGATCGTATAGTGAAGTAGACAGTCACGCGGATTCTTGCATTGATAAAACTTTACTTCCTGAACTTAGATTTTTGAAACAAGAAATCATGTTGTCCTCTAAAAGTGTAGTCGCATGTCTACAAGTATGTAATATATAGTATATATAAATATATATATATATATTATATATTATATATATATGATTAATATATATTATATTTATATATTATTATTTATATATATATAATATATTAAATTCCTATTAATAGTATATTAATATATATATACTATTATATATATATTATATGATATTAATATTTTACTATAGTATTAAATATATTATATTAATATTTATATATTATATATATATATATTTATAGTAATATTATATATAGATAAATATATAATATATATTATATATATATATATTAATTATATTATAAAATTATATAATCATATTATATATATATTAATATATATATATATACTTATATTATATAATATAATAGTAATATATAGTATACTATAGTATTATATATTATATATATTATATATATATATATTATATATATATTTTAAATATATATATATATATATTATATATAATTAATTATATATTAATAATATCTATAGTAAAAATATATATAATATATATTTATAATATATTAATATAGATATATATATATATATATAATAATATTTAATATATATATTAATATATTTATATTAATATATTTTTCTTTTAATTTTTACGTAAAAAATAGTTTTCAATTACATAATTTTTTAATTTAAATATTTTTAAAATTTTTATTTTTTTTAGTTTTTACATTATTTTAAATATTAAAATCGTATGATCGATTTATAACGATGTATATCTATTAATTATTAAAATATCGATGTTCTATTAAGGTTGAAATACGCATTTTGACGATCCATTCTTACGATCCCTCACGAACTAAAAAAAAGTCCATTATAAGTTACATTTTTACTTAGCGTTTTTATTTTATATTTTATAAAAATATCCATTATAATAATGATGAATCGGTAAAAAACTTCAAAGAATTTTTTTATATTATAAATTTTGTAAATTATAGTTTGTATGTATTTAATTAGTTGATGTTAACGTAAAGTTATTCATACTCAGCTAAGTATATACCTTAAAAAATATAGATAAGTGATATGAAATGTGGTGCTCTCTTTAGGAAAAAGTTTACAGCCTCTCAAAGTGTTACTCCAATAGACTATTCATTTTTGATCCATCCAAGTTTTGTCTCATTTCAGGCCCTCCTAAGTCAGGTTGTGATTAGTTTTGTTAGGTTATACACAAGAGAAAATCATATGTCACTTAACAAATCTAATATACAATAACCTTATTAATAGAGTATAGACCTCGGCAGTATACCTTTACTGGTAATAGTCCTAATAGGAATTTATACTTATTAGAGATCATATAAGTAATTATTTACTAAAGATAATACCCATTATTTATTTTCTAATTTATTCTTCATTTTAATACTATTATATTTCTTTTATAGTATATTAGCTTATATATTAGATAGATAGCTTAATACCTTAATTATCACTAAAATGTAAAAAATGTATAGCTTACAAACTCACCTGTTCTTACTGACTTTCTTCAATATTACTCCTTTGATAATATAGATAGTAGCTTTCTACCTATATACTCTAGTGGTCGATTGTATTAGCGGGTTACGTTATGGTATCGCATAAGCAGCTAATCTTCTTAAATAGAAACTTATTGCTGCCTGTCCTGAAGTAATTTGAAGATACATTATAAACAACGATGATCTCTTGAGATGATGATGACCTCATGACCACTATGGGCCAATGATGAACTATAAAAGGTGAGTTGGAGTCTATTTGATTATGCATTTCCCTCTCCTCACCAACTGACCCCTATCCTCTTCAAACCCGCCTATGCCCTCTGCTGGAGTAGCATTAGTTGCCGTGATTCTTCGCTAGTTTCATGTGCTCTGTTCCACTGCTTGTTTCTCTAACCTTTACAATCAATCTATATCCTTCGTATCATGAAATAATAAGGGAGAGATTCGAGTTCGCGCATGTCAAGCAAAAACAAATTCTATTATTGCATCCTCTTGCTCTTAGATCAGCGAGAAGGACATTGATAGGGAACAGACATGAAAATAATGAAATAAAATATAGTTGTTATTATAATTTTGAGTATTATATATTATAATATTACACACTTAATATTTGGAAAACGGATAACCATAATGTATAAGATTATATATATAATATTTACCGGGAACACATAACTATTGATATATATATATATAATATTATTAATATATTTTAAAGCGAGTGGTTGTGGAGGCATGGGGGTCATACACGTTTTGGAGGGAAGTCAGGAAAAGGTTTTAGGAATCAAAGCTCATGACAGACTTATATCGAATTTTACATTGTAACCATATATGTCTATATAGAGCACATAGATAGAGTATAACTCAAATGTAGTTCTATATATGTATTATCATAAATGATGAATATATATAATAGTACTATACAAGGAATATATATTATAGATAGTATATAATATTATAGTATATAGTGAATATGATATTTCCTTGCCAAAGATATTAATGCGATGTATCTCTGAGCTTGAGAAAGACAGATGGAATGTCTCCATTAGTGTACTTATATTTATGATAAAGAATATGTAGAGGATCAGATGAATGCAGAGAGAAAGCTGAGATTGTTGACTTTCGCCCTTTGTTTTGTACTTGAATCTGTGCAGTAATTTAAGCTCTTCAACTACATCTCGGTTATAATGCATTCAACTGTATAATATTACTTATAGACTGTAATATTGAGGATCTTCTATCTCTATTATCTTGAAAGAAAGAAGACTATTGAGTGAACATGTGGTGAGTTTCTTGTAGGAAATCAATGAATTCAGGTAGAATTTCATATGGCAGAATTCCATGACACATGACAATGAGTGGCCTTGCGTCTGCACGCAGATGTTCGAAGGTTTCAGCAGGTCAAATATCCACAAGTATTTTAAATAGTTTTTCTTTGTGAAAACATTAAAAAAATATGTTATTATTCTACATTTAAGAATATTTAACATTTAAGTCCAAATAAATTATTGTATCAATGATTTATGGTGGACTATGAGCACCAACTTACGAGTTAGGTGAGGAAGTTTTAACAGGATTAAATATTTATTAGATTACATAATGTGATGTCTGGCCAAACTGCAAGTAATAAGGAAATATCTTATCCAAAGATGAGAGATTTTCCAATTTCGAGACAAGTTAGCATAATATATGTTGACTGAGAGTTAGGAGTAAGGAGTTTAAAGAGCTAAAATTGTGTTATCATTGTCCTATAGCAGACACTTTCAACAACCTTCTGGCGCACAATAAATGTCTATGTTAAAAAATTTTACCCATTAGGTGGCAAGAGAACAAACCTGTTTGGCAGGAATTGGAGAGTGAGGAAAATCATCGAAAAGTGTATATGTTCTAAATTATTCAAGGGTAGTACTGATCAGGAAGAGATTTTGGAATTATAGGAAATTAGAAGAACTTAGCCAGTCAATAAAGAAAGGTAAATAGAGTGTCCAAATTAATGTAAGCAATGAACTTCCTTACGTAATATAGGACTTCCTAAAAGTTTTAGCTTTTTGTCAAATTTAGATTGTTCAAGATTTAAAGTTAGCATCAATTACAATGTGATGGAAGAACAAAGTAAGTAAAGTTCATTAAAGGATTAGTAAAACTATTCTTCTAAATCTTATTTAATGGCAATCAATGATTTAATGATGTGATAGAGATTGTATACATATATTTTAGAGATCAATAGTATTCTGGTATGCATGTAACAAATGATACGTACAGAATTTGAAATGTTTAGGTAAAAGAATTTTCGATCTGTAATTAGTTTTTACATCATCAACAGCAAATTGACCAGTAAAGCTTGCAGAATCTTTACAAAGAATTGCATAAGCCGCGTCTCAAAAACGTCTGAAAGTAGCAAAGTACCTGTAGTGTGAAGATTGAAAATGAATTAAACACTTTAAAGCAGGAGATATACTGGAAAATTGCATATATGTTATGCCTATTTAGAAGAAAGGTAAGGTAGTAAGAAAGATTTGGGAAAATTATAGACAGTGAGCGGCCTACATCTCTGGTTTAAAAACTTTGGAATAAGTTAGCTGAAAGGAGTTTTTAGATGTTATGTTATTGCGTTTGGATAGTAATCGTGCATTTTTCAAAGTATTTAGAAAGAGAGACTCATACTAATTCCTATGCAGTAGTATATTGGTTCTTTGAAAACTCACCGTAAGTAAAAAGAGGTGTGTGTTTAAGTACAATTTTTAAGGCCGTTTAAAATTTGTAGCTCTAAATTTCTTGATAGTGAGTTAAATTGAGTATAAAATAAATTTGTCTCTTTGAAATATCCTGATGGTGTTATTAAAAAAGATCTTTTGACGTGAATGAAAAAATAAATAATGTTCTAAAAGAAAATAAATACTTCAAAACAATTTCAGTTCTGAAATAAAAAAGTATATTCCAAAGAATATAAATTTAGTACAATTAATTCCATATACTTTAAAAAAGTTTTAATTAGGGTAAAAAATAATAACATTGGGATATACAGAATAGAATGAACGGATTGTAATAAAGTGTATGCAGGACAAACAATTGATTTTAGTAGAAGAAAATATATCAATATTGTAATAGTCTAAGAAAAGATGATTTGAATTCGGCACTCGTAAGTCACAGAGAACAAGAAAATTATTAGCATCTTTTATTATAAACAATACAAATTAAGTAAACAATAATAAAGGATTTTTTTTTAACTTAGACGTAATAAAACAGCAATTTATTCAAAAATTAATTTTCAAGCAAAGATGCTGATGGCAACTTTGGGGAAGTGCTATAACATAATTGCCAGTACGAAAATTTGGGGTTACAACTTTACTTTTAGCTTCTACTGTTCAGCCTGTTTTTATTTTATCGCTTGAAAAGGGAATGGAGTGTATTCCGAAAACTAATGATTTTAAATTCTAAAATTACGACTTTTTTTTTTTTTTTTTTTTTTTTTTTTTTTTTTTTTTTTTTTTTTTTTTTTTTTTAAAATATCGATTGCATGCATTCAAACACATTCTTGTAATTCAATCGAAATGCCAATTTCTCTAGATGCAATAAAAAAAAAACCAATTATCTTTTCTAAAATATTGATATTGATAACAGCTTTATCCTCAAACGGACTATTACCTAAATTCTGTATTGTATTAAAAGAGCTTCACACCTTTAAAAATTATTTAAAAAAAAGTTTTTGCCTATGCTACCTAACGAACTTAAAATAACCTTACTTAATAACCATGAATCTTACTTAAGCCTAACCAAACTTAGATATTTTATATAATTTATTTGAACTTTCCATCGTTTCAGAAAACAACATAACATACATGTTAATATAATATATATCAAAAATTAGGGGGGAAAAATGAATGATGCGCGCGCCGTTCTACAATTTGTTCGATAACGTAACTATGGAAAATTGACTTCAACTTTATGGGACAGAGGAATGGACTGAGCCTTATAATATATATATATATATCTATAAATATATAATATTATATATATATATATATATAAATATATAATATATATATTATAGTATATAGTATATATATAATATAATATATATACTATAATAGATATTTATCATTAAAATATATAATAATATATTATTATATACTATATATATATATCTACTATATATATATATATATATATTATTATAATATAATTATTAGGCCCTTTTGCTATCTTAGATGAACAGACTCTGTATTTTTATTAAAAGAATTTAACTGGATCTCGACAAGTTATTTTTTGTTAACTTACTTTAGTATTGTGAAGCTTTAAAAGAATATAATAACATAGTATAAATTTTAACGAGAAACTGCTATATAAAAAAAAAAAAAAAACAAAAAAAAAAAAAAAAAAAAAAAAAAAAAATAAAACATACTCAAAACTACAATAGCTACAGCGGAAAGGAATACCATTTTTGGAATCCTGTAAAAAATTTTGGTTAGGAAAATGTTTAAAAAAAAATAAAATTAAATAAAACGATTTAAAAATGTGGCTTGTTTTGGGGAGCCGAGCCGGCGGGGATAGTACTATAATCGTATATATTATATTCTGTAAAGGTTTTACACGCAATTTGTAGGGGCTCGAGCGACGAGGGAACAAGGGGGGGGCACGTATTCATACCCCGCATAAGGGAGGGGCGGAGGACCCCCCGCGACACCCAAATACCAAAAAGGGGGGGTTCCGGGCCCCTCCCCGGAGAGGGGGGAAATAGTCCAACCCCGTAGTTCACCGAAGGCCGAGAGACCCCGACTCCTTGCCATCTTTGCGGTTTACACCCTTGGGATTCTTAGTTAAAAAACAAACAAAAACCAAAATTTTTTACTAGAAAGTCTATTATTTATAACGAGTAACGTATAAAAAAGTCTCTAAGTAGGCATTTTCTACTCATTTACCATATAATATTAACAATAATTATTTGTATTTTTTTTTTTTTATTTTTTTACATTTCTTAACTAAATTATTATCTTAAAAAGTAATTCCTCTTCCTTGTAGCTATTGTAGAGTTAGCTATTTTTTTTAAATTTTATTTTTTTTTTTTTTTTTTACGCACTAAATTTTTGACAGGCATTCCAGCAATGTATTATTCTTTCTTTCCCGAGCCAGTACTAGTAGAATTTTGAAAATCAGGATGTGGACTGCATTCTAGACGGTCGACCACTTATTATTATTATAAGCTTTTAATTTTTTCTCTCCAATAATCTAACTTCCAAAGTGTTTGGATGAACTTTAATTCTGATAACTTTTATTGAACATTTTAAAATAAATTAAATAATATTTATTTACGTATGAATAGTCTTATTTTTCTTAACTTCTTAAGTTAAAGCTAAATTTTTTGTCCGAAAGCATTCATTTGTCAGAAATAATAAACTGTTGATAGAACCTACAAGGTCTATAAATATAATATAATAATATATATATATAATATATATATATATATATATATAATATATAAAATATAATATATAATATATAAATATAATATAATATAAATATATTATATATATATATTATAAATTTATTAAGTAAATATATATATAATATAATATATATATTAGTATATATATATTAATAATCATATATATATAATAAATATTAACTCATATATATATATCTATAATAATATATATAAATATATATATATATAATATATTATATATTAAATATTATATAATTATATCATTATGGCTAAAGGATTACCTTTCACCTATAACACAATGACAACAAAAAACTTAATTCATATCCATCAAATAGTTATCTCCTTTGATGACCATTAGATAGTACCCGCTTTATTTCACTAGTAGCAATACACTTTCTAAATTTAAAAGAAAATTTAAAAAAACAACCCAAAAAAATATGAAAATTAATTTTGTTTTTTACAAAAAAAATTAAACTGATAATAATTATATTTTATCGTAATATAGTATTTAGACAGGAACATTAATGTATAAGTGACACATACGAAATATTTATCCAAGTAGCCTTCAATCACTTGCTTAAGTTTACATGCTAATCTTCACGAAAACTTGTGATGAATAAGAAAATGTAACGATGCAATATTGAACTGTGACATTTTAAATAGAAGGCGAAAAGTTTTTTTATAAAATTTTTTGGGTATGTGTTCAAAAACTAACCAGACATCAATACCCACCGGGTTGACCGGCCCCGAATGTCAGAATCGGGGTCTCTCGGCACTCTAAGGGGCCTACGGGTGGGGGACATAATCCCCCAACTCGGGATGGTCTCCGGACCCCCCGCTCTTGGGTATTTGGGTGTCGCGGGGGTTCCTCCGACAATCCCCTCCGGGGTATGAAACGTTCCCCCCCTTCTCCCCGATCGGCTCGAGCCCCTATCAAAAGGGAGTTAAATACCCTTTGCCCACTGCCTGATTATAAAAATTTGTGCACCAAATCATGTGCCCCAAATCGATGCTGAACAGTTAAACGTCTTACGCGCCATATATTATATATATAATATATATATAATATATTATATATAATATATATATATATATCTATATATTAAAAATATATATAAATATATATATATATATATATATATTAATAACTATATATTATATATATATATACTATATATAATATATATATATATGATCATATATATATATAATATATATATATATTATAATATAAAGTTGCTTAAACGTAATTTAAAAATTAAACTTCTCGCATATTTATCAGTTCCTGGCTTCCTTCTTTCAATATTTGAGAATGTACTGTATCTTCCACAATATTTCAGACTATTTCAAATGTACTCGAGATCGATACGGGCAAAAAGGTATACTATGTCCCTATATATATATATTATATATTATATATATATATATATATAATATTAATATATTATACTATATTATATAATATATATATATATATATATTATATATTAATATAATCTATATATATTATTAATATATACATATATATCATGGCTCGTTGTTCATTATCTGCTTCCAATTAAAGTTGGTCATTATTTTTATAACTTACGTTATACGAACCAAAATGTTACACAGAAGCGCGCAATGGTGACAAGTATCGTTCTTTCTTTTTTTTTAAACAAAGCAAATGTTAGCAAACCAAATTAAATATAAAAATAAAATTTTGGGGCTCACGTCGAGTTATTCTGCCTCCAGATTAAGCTCAAAACCAAGAATTTATTTTTTAAAAATCTACGTAATCTCTCTTGGGCCACATGCGTGTTTTTTTTTTTAAGCAATGCAGAGTGAAGAAACAAATTATAAAAATGAAAATAAATTACAATTATTAATATACGACTAACTAAAAGAAGGTATATATGTTACGGAGTTATTAAGTTTGCATAGATTGAACTTTTTATTTTTTTTTCTAATCTTTATTTAGAGGTTTGAAGCTGCTTTAATACTTTAAAGCTTTAATTTTGCTTTAGCATTTGTCACTTTAATTTAGAAATGTAGTCTCGAATTCATTACAATCGATAACGTATATTGGCGCTCAGGTGGAGGCAAAAAATCGACGTGATCCAAATTTTGTTAAGATAGGTTTATGATACGTAATAGTAAGGTTATGTTGAATTGACGTATAGATTTAACATTAGATTTAAACTTTCTTTTAAAATTTATAGAAGATTGTTTGTTATTCTTGGTTTCAGATTTAACGAAACAAAATTTATCACTTTTATGAAATGTGTTCGAATCCATGCAATCAGATATGTATATGGAATTGGAGAAGATAACAGACTGAATCTGAGCATTTTTTAACTTACCTATTACAAACAGCAAATATATGGGAAAAATTCATTTTAAAAAAAAGATGGTTGCATGGGCAATCATAGATTGCTAGTATATATTATAAATATTATAATTATATATATATATATCTATAATAATATACTATATATATTAATATATATATTAATATATATATATAAAAATTACTATATATATGATATAATAAATATAATAATATATAATTATATATTAATATTATTATATATAACTTATATATATATATAATATATAATAATTATATATGATTATATATAATATATAATAGAAATACTCATATAATATTATATATATATATATTAATATATTATATAATTATATATCTATAAATAATAAATAACTTAATAATTTATATTATAATATAGTTATATATATATAGGTAACGTTTCCCTTTAAAAGGATGTTAACCAAGAACTTATATCACGACACGAACAATGTAATCGATTTTTTGTTCGATTATTTCAAGGCAATAGCAACAAGGTTGCCAATACACACGATCATTTCATTTATTCTATATCTTTAAACTAAAGGGCAAATACCCTAAGAATTGAATCATCATCGCTGCTAAAGATGCTAATAAGAGTTCCAGGGTCCCTCTCGCTCATGCAGCAGGGGACGACGGGCCCAGCAAGGGACCTCTCGTCCCTTACCCCTCATTAAGTCCGATTCCCCCGTCGCTCAAGATAGTCCCACTTAAAAAAAATAAAAATAAAAAAAAACCAACTAACATATAACAACAATGCCAAAAATATGCTAAAAAAATATGCTAAATATAAATTAATAAAGAACATTCTCAGTGGCAACTTTGTTTCCACTCTTCTATTCATAATATCTAGGTAAGTTTAACACGTCAAACCAACGCACCCCATATGCCAAATCATTCAATTCCTAGGATATAGCTAAAGGTGAATTCCGCATGATATAATTTCTCGCAATCCACGAATTAATGAACATATTAATTACATGCAACATCCCCTTTTACTTCAAAGGGCCCAAAGTGGACAAAACCAACCTACTATCAGTCCCATTTACATTAATATACATATATTACTAATATTTAATAATAATCATATAAGATATTACATAATAACATAATATTTTTTTATATTACCTAATATTATAATATACAATATCCATATTATATCATACATAATATTCATTATCATTATAATTATTACCATTCATTATTAATATTTATACCATAATTTATATATACCAAATATAAATATATTAATAATATTACTTAACAAGCACATATTAACTTAACACATAATTAGTATTTTAAACACCCCATATAACAACGTGTCAGTTCTATGCCAGTTAATTGCCTTTTAGTTAGCTTCCATCTTCAATCACTTATTTATTAATCCGCTTCCAACTTGAAACATCACAGCCCCCAGGATAATTAAATTTCCCAATCTGCACCCCACAAAACACGAGCATAAAAATTCAGAGCTCATTAAACAAGGCAAGTCACTCTCCCCAATGAACTATTTGGTTCAAGCACATTTAAAGCGAATACTAACAGAGATTAATAAAACTCAACTTCAAATCATTTACATCTGACTAACACCATACGTTATTACTTCTTAAATGAAATGTTAATCTATTTTACTGTATTAAATTTTTGAATGACTAGATTTAATTGTTGATTTTATAGTTATATTAATTAGTAAATTAGAAGATACAAATTTTTTTTCATATTTTATTTTTGCCCGCATGCTCTATATAAAGATATTTTGCCTAGATATTTATACTAGTTACGAGAATAAACGTTATTATTACTCACATAAATACAATATTAGCCTCTGAAAATTAGGGATCTAAAATAACCATTAAAATTTTCATATCTGACCGCAAATTTGAAAAATGTTATAATTATTAGTTCATCTAAGTTAAAAAGTGAAGAAATTTAGTCAGATTAATTAATCAATATAAAATTCTACAGAAAACTTGCCACCATAACTATTTTGACACAAACCGGGGGTCACCCCATGTAGGAGGTCAAAGTTCTTCTTCCTATACTTCTTTCATTCTTTCTTCTTATTTTCCCCTTCCACTTCTTAAAGTTAACTATAGACATCAGTTAAAGCAATTTCACTAGTCCCTTCCCCCGGTTTTAATTAAAACTATAAAATAATTATGATTATTTAAACTTTAGGAAGGAAAAAAGAAATTTATATAAGAATAAGTTTTTTATTTATTTTTTGTTTTACACATTTAATTTTACCGCTTTAAAACCTTTTGCTTTAAGGTTGGTTTAAGACGTCTATGGATTTGTTTTTAATAATTTTAAAGTCTTTTATTTACATTTTAAAAATTTTATTTTTTAAATTAAACGAGTTCTTTATTAGAAAAATAAATACTAAACTTTAATCTTACCTATAATTTGTCGCACATATTGTTGTGTAAGTGTGAATGAGGGCGTTGCCGGCACTTCATTGGCTTAAGCTCTTTTAACCTTGGCATCCCCAAGCAGTGATGCCATATTGCCAGTAGGGGACGCCATGTTAACGTGCCTCTTCCTAACCGATAAATAATATAATATATAAATTAATATTTATATATATATATATATATTTATATATATATATATATATATACTTATATATATAGCATTTACCGTATATTAAATTATCAAGTATATTTGATGCCAAATATAACATTCTCAGCTTATTACTTACATTACACGTGCAAATTAACGATTATTTCTTAATCTCACTTTAGAAACAAAGACATAAAACCATTTAAATTAAATACATTTTTAAAGAAAAATGCATTGAAAATAAAACCTTATAAATATCACTGTTTAATAAAGGTAATAATAATAACTAATCGAATTAATAATAATATAATATAATAATGATATAATAGATGATAAAATAATATAATAATAAAAAAACTATTAATTAATAATAATAATACGAAAATAAAAATAAAATTTTAAAGATAAAATAATAATAATAATATAATATTTTCGTAAATAATGGCAATAACATAACAATAAAAATAACATAAATAAAGAATAATAATCTTAAAATACTTAAATAAAAAGACTAAAATAATAATTAAATATTAGAGAACAAAAAATAAATAAATTAAAAAAAAAAAGTACTTGAATGTTAAAGGAGATATATAATACACAAAAGAAAATTGTATATAAAAAAAAAGGTTGAAAAAATTCAATTAAACACATTCCCAAAAAATAAATTAAGTAAATATAAAATTTAGGAAAGGCTGTCATACTAAATATTAAGAAGATACAAATTCAAAGACTATTAATTTCAATTACAAAATTTAATAGCTTTTGGACACAAAAGAAGTATTAAAGGTGGCTTTTAGACGCTAGTTGTATATCAGCTGGAAGGAAATTACCACCATTAAACTGCTTACCTTCTATTTCAAACTGTGACATAAAGTCTGCAGCGTCTCGCGAAGAGAATAAGGCTATTAGACTCTTGGAAGAACAATGAAAAAGGCTGAAAGAAGGAGAAGAAAAGATTGGGGTAAAAATGTGAAAATGTTAGTTGAATAAGACAAGGAGAAGAGCAGCTATAATAAGAAGATTTTTTCATTTTTTTTTTTTTTTTTTTTATAAGAAAAAGTAAACTAGGAAAATAGTCTAATTTTTTTAGCCCAATTAGAAAAGCCAAAAATAAGATACAATAGAACTACCGAAAGAAAAGCAAGTCTTAAAAAGCAAAAAAGTGGTATCTTTACAAACTTTAGTGCTGGTTTTTTTTTTTTCGTTTATTTTTGTTTTTTTTTTTAAGGAAAACTATTAAAAAACACGAATTTAAGGAAGTCAGAAAAAAACATAGATTTCATTCAGGGAAAATAAGAGATATGCACTTACGACACTCACAGAGAAACGCATAAAAAAAAAATTTTAAACAAACAATTACACAATGAAGATTAAAAAAAGAGGAAAGCCAAGATGCAAGGGAAGGGAAAATACCGCTTCCAAACAATGAAAGAGACAAGAACTAGTATGACAACTTAAGAAGACTCGGATGGAAGAATGGAAAGTAAATAAAAAGAAATAAAAAAAAAAGACGACGTTGAATGGAGAGGGAGAAAAAAAAAGCACGGACAAGTTTACGTCCTTTAAAAAACCCGACGGCTCGTTTTCCGCCGCTTTGTCTCTTAGAATCGATGAACCCTAAATCATCGTCGTGTTTTTTAAGGATAAGACAAGCAGGGACTCTTGGAGATCTTCATTAAGTGTAAAACTTGCTCTTAATTAAAAACTTGGTGGGACCCTTTTTTTTTTCTACCTTTCTTCGAGCTGGAAAGTTATGAAAAAGATCGTTTTTCTTTTTTATAAATATTTTTTCACGTGTTTAATGGTTTTATCCATTTTGTTATTTTTAGAGTTCTTCTTTGACAATTCATTTAAAGGTACATTTGCTAAAAAGTTTCTAAGTATCGTATTGAATAATTTAATCTCTCTCAATTGTTTTAACTGTTTTGTTTGTTAACTCTTTTTATTCATTATGATTTCATTGTTTTTTTTATCATCCTAGTTTTGTATTATTTTTGTTATTCCTTTATTTTCACTTCCATTTTACTTTCTATTCTTTGAACCTATTAAGTATTAAACATTTTCATATTCACATTAATCACCATATATAAAAATAATCTAATATTAGACCATTCACAAATATAAAGCTCAGAGAATATTATATCCATCATACTCAATAATACAATATTATTATAATACATTTCCTGTAAATATATCTAACATTTATATTATATATATATTATATATATATATTCACATATTCTTACCCATATTCAATATATAACCTGTCTAAATATCAGTATTATGTAATAGAATAAGTAGTTAAGTATTATGTATTATCCGTGTCTAGACAACTCTCAATTTTCCCCATTGTTGTCTTTTATGATTACTTGTTTTCTTATAAAATATTTTATGTTAAAGTTATGTGTCGTTTGCGTTTAGTCTATCGTTAGGTGTTGTTTTTTCACAATATTATTTATCTTTTTCTGAAGTTTTTATGATAATTATATGACATATTGTCTATGATTATATAATATTGTTTTAAATTAAATAAATTTCATATGCATTGTTTTATATATACTACACCCTGTTAGTTTTGTGAAGTATAATGGGGAGGGTGGGTGGTTTGGTATACTGTATTCCTTTCATAGGTTTAATTTGGTTAATACCAAATTCTTCTACAAATAAATACTGTCTAATAATTTAGTACTGATATCAACTATATTTGATAAGGCATATTGAAAAGCTCAAATATATTATAGATACATAGTTTTGTTTAATTTCATTGATATTTTTTTGGTTGTTTTTATGTTATTTACAGAATATGCCTATTGAATGACGCAGATCAAGATATGATGAGCGGGGTGAGTGTGTTGGTGTTTTGATGGTTTAAGGGTCTATTCGGAGGAGGTGGAAGTGAGTGCTTCACACGAGGCTCCAGAGGTCTTCCGGCTTTATATAGATGAGAGGGTTGTTTGATATTATAAATTTAAAACGAGTATAAAATTTTTTAAAGTTATATAAACTTTAGAACTTTTGTTGTTAATAAATATTTGATTTTTTAATTTTATTTTTTTTTTAAATTTTTTTATAAATTATTTTTTAAAATATATTTATTATATTTTTTGTATTTTTTAAAAAATTTTTTATAAATTTTTATTAAAATTTTTTTTTAATATTTTTTAAATTTTTTTTTTTTTTTTTTTTATTATTTAATTTTTTTATTTTTTTTTATTTAAAACATTCTTTTATTTCATTAATTTTTTTTTCGTTTTGTTTTTTGTATTTTTCTGAGTTATCTCGGAAGTGTAACATCTATAAGATATCCTTAAGTAATTTAAATTATTTTTATATTTTTTGTACTATACCAATTTCGTTGTTCTACGCCAATATTCACGGTTTTGGTGGGTTAGCTTTTGTATCTTCCCCTTCTGGTATTTGTGCTACGTGCTCCTTATCTTACTAGCCCCATGATGAGCTCTCTGTATTATGTGTGTAGCTTTGTTTTTTGTATTGATGTTGATGTGGTCTTTTGAGTTGACGTAGTGTTAATGTTCTTTTCCTTCTCTAAGTTGTCATCATTTCACGTATTGGTGTTTCCCGTGGGTACGCGCCGTTTTCTCGGTCTGTTTGTTATTTTTGTTGTTATTTTTCTGGTATTTTTGAAGCCGTCTAGTTTTTATTGTTAGATCTCTTGTATCAATTAGGTAAGTTTGTTTATACTCGATTTTTTTTCGTTTCGTTTGCGGTTGTGTGCTAAGTATCTTCAGTTTTTCGATCTGTATAGAGGTTCTAGTTGTCGACCGCGTCTGAATTATTATTGTGTTACCCGCTATATTCTTTATTCCAAATTAATATACCATATGGGTACCTATATGTAAATTACTGGGGTATTTACATTAATACTTCTGAGTATTCTATCGTGTCTTCATTTGATCAATGATATTTCAGCGTGCATTCTATTCGTGTCATCCCTCATTATTCTTTTTTACTTTTAACTTCTCAGATGACTCTCCTCATTTGTAATGTGTGTATGTTGACTGGCTAGTTTAAACCATATTGAGTGATGTATGAAAATTACCTCATATATTATCTTATTATGTAATGCTATAAGTTATGCCTGTATGTTCATCGTTCCTTATTAGGTCTAATTAACTCATTCAATAGATATATATGGGTTGCCGTCCAACGAAATTTGGACCTAAACGGTTCATTTTACCCCAGGATACTATCTAAATATCAATACCTAAAATAAGGCTGTGATATATATTAGCATAGTTTCGTTATATTGTTCAATGTCCTTAATATTTTCAGTATTTTGGGAGTGAGATGATTTCATACCCCGTCTGGTAGTCACACCCTACAAGTCATTTTACACCCGGGCGTCACTGAATAGATTATAATCTCTCAAGATAGGTTTTATAACAGTTCACCTTACATTCTATTGTATCAATATATATTTACTAAATTAATGGTTATATATGGGTGATTGGTTGCCCGATTTGGTCAAATAATCTGGATTCTATCATTAACCTCCGGATACATCTAAGATGTACAAACCTATAATAAGGCTGATTAATCAAGTTTCGTTGTTCTATATCAATATTTCAGATTTTTGGGTGAGTATAGCTTTAACCTCTGCTTTTTCTATCGGTTTCTTACCCTTCTGTCATATTTTTTACTATCCTTCAGGAGTGTGGTCATCTAAAGATACATCCTTTTCAAGAAAACGGTATTTAGTTTACAAGTTTACCTCTGTCCTATTTCCATTATACTCATTTTATACATAATAGTGTCAATTAATTTCAGATCTTTGTGTTGTTGAACGGCGGTGTTCCGTTTCCTGTCATATTATGATTCTCTATTATTGATAAAATTGTCTGTGATAAATGATCTCTTTTCCCTCGTATATTTGAGCGTACCTATATATGAATCATATCATATATATCTTACTACCATAAGTCGTTTTTTGTGAACAAGATTTCAGCTTAAAACACATCGAAAATTTTTCTAGAATGATTTGGAGTGCGAGGGTGGGAGATCCCTTCTGGGGATTCCTAGAATAACAACACCTCACACGTGTCTCGCATATCGGTTTTATTAACCTAATTTCTAATATTTACGTGAATCTTATTTTACGATACCTCGTATAATCCCCATATTTTTATTAGACACTCATACAATTGTTGATTTATAATCGATATCATGTTATTTAACACGGATCTCATTCTGCCCGTTCTCTAGTTGGCTTCTCAGCACATCATGTGTGCATTCGGGAGCTCTATAAATTCATTCCATTTCATTATTAGTTTCACAATATCCAATGTTCATTCTAGATATAATCTTATCAATTCATCTGTAGTATATCCTACATTCTACCAATATATTTTATTTCAGAGCTCTATTACGATAACACTTTGATTTTTAAGTGGGAGGTAGGATGTGGGGCCCCCGAAGGAGTACCCAGTGAGTGAAGTGTTAACTCGTTATACAACAAGTAGTATGGCATAATTGCCGCCATTCTATAGCTAGACCCTTGTATTCGCGAATATGAGTTTTAAAGTCACCTAAAGCTCACAGTAGTGTGACTAATATCTTACTTATTTTACTATTTCGCTTAACATCTTAACTACTTAACTATACTTCTTTAACTATTCATATCTATCTCTCCTCATACCACTATCATTACTAATTCCCTTAACTATCTTAAGTTAAATCTGTAATCTCCAACTACTATCTTTTATTACTAATATGAATAAACTTAATTAATATTAATTTAATTTAAAATCAAAAACTAAAATAATAATACAATCTAATTATATTAATATATATATATATTTATTATATTTTTTGTGATATTATTTTTCAGAATAATATATAAATACAGTATTTATATATATAGTAATTAATATTGTCCAGATGTAGGTTCTGAGACGTATATAAAACGGGTGCGCGCGTTCCTGTACTCTACACGGTGCGGAGACCGCGCCAACCCGGGACCGCGCGCGCGACACATGCACCCGCAGCATCGCGGATGACGGCGGAGCCACCGCGACCCGACAGACCGCAGCACGACCGAGCAGGCGGAGTCGGAGTCGGAGTTACAGTCGACACATCTATAACAATCTTCGAAAATTATGATCATTCACGTGATCAGTAATGTTACCTCTAAATCTAACTGATTAAATAATAATTATAATAATAAAATAAATATAATAATAATACAATATAACAATAAACACAGACAAACACAGACAAACCTTTCGGATTTTTGTTCGTTATGTCGGATAGATATGGATAGATACCCAGGCTCCTGACTGGCTCCTTTGGTAGCCTCGAAGTGACAAAGGGGCACCTTTAACCGGGAAAATTTATATATTTCTGGTGATTCATAGTGGTCATAACTAGTAATGTTTTGAAAAAATTACTAGTGACTTGCATGCTTAAGAAAGGCACCCATTATTACCATTTTTAGCTTAACTTGGGGTAAATAATTATGATAGCAAAAAAAGTATAAGCTTATATTTTTTAGATGTATGTTTACTTTCTACAAATAATATATTATTATATAAAATACCATTTCCATAATCGCTAAACTGTCGTATATAAACTAAATTTAGATTCCACTATAGATTAGTAATTATTAAGTATAACTAATTAATTACGAGTGGTCGATTACTTAAAAATGAAGATAAAGTAATATTTTTAGTTTTAGGAAACCAAATCACACTGTTGAAGCTATAATAGTACTAATATACTAAATCCCTACTGATGTAGTTTAACTGCATATCATAACACTCATATATTTAACTACTACATAGCGCACTCAACTCATACTCTCGTCCAATGAATCAATAATCCCACATCTCGTCCATTATTATATTGAAAAAAGAATAAAACAAGTCTCTTTAAAATTGTGATTATAATTGTTACCAAATTAATAGGAATATTATAATTTTATTAAACATAAAGAATAAATTGACTCTACATATAACCTTTGGATGAGTAGAGTACAGATCACAGTCATAACTAAGAAATATAGTATTATATAGTCAGATAGTGATAAAGATTGTTTACCTCAACCTTAAATACAGCTGTTATTGGCTCGACTTCTTGCATTAGGTTATCCTAGGCCACTCATTATTATCTATAAAATTAAATCATGACTCTCTTTTTACATTCATGAAAAGAAGATAGGCATAAGATCTAAGTAATTCTTTTTACGATGTTCTTATAACATTTTATAAATTTAGTAACAAAATAATCCTACTCGAATGCAGTCCTAATCCTTTTGCAATACTTTGTAAAGCACTATGACTTAGGTTGGTAAACTATCCAGGCTTTTGTGAGAAGTTCAAAAACAACATAAAAAATAAAGGCGCATGATAAATCACCTCGGAAACATTGTTTAATTGTCTAAAGCATAATAGGTCTATAATGATTAACCTTAATGATACTTTCGTCCTCAGTAAATTTAATGAATTTTACAATTCTGATACAAATTTACAATTTCTCATCATTCTATTATTAGTTATATTATCTATGTTTTTTTTTTTTAATGTTGTCACCCATTGCTTAAACTTTCAGACTTAAATCTTGGCTAAAAACATTGATTTACAATGACTCTTAATCCTAATAAACTGAACTTCTTTCATCTTTACATGTAACTCTTACGACATCCTCGCAAAACTTCCGTAAAGCATTTCATACTATATAAGCATGATCGAATTTTATAATAATTTATATTTATTGGAGACTCTATAACCAGGAATCAATTCTATCTTAAAATTTCATATTCTTGTTTGAACTAAATACTTCTTATCCGAAACTATTGTTCTATGGCACGAATCCTAAACATCATCGACATAAGAATCAATTATATGTTATTTATGGTGAGAGCATTTGAGATTACCAGGTAAGCTTTCAATCTTTAATTATAGTATAATTTATACACAGGGTCATTACCTTTTTCTTTGAATTTCTTTTTTTTTTTTGCAATTCTTTGATTATCATACATCAACCTCCATACTTTAGAACAATCTAATTGCTTATTAACGTACTTGTACCAATATATATTTTGATTTTTCATTTGAAATTATCAACGCCTTTTAAATTCACCTACTTGTTATAGCAGCTTCTCTACCAAGTTCCAGGCTGAGAATAGTCAAAGGTTGGTTTTAAACTATTTGTAAACTTATATGATATCATATTTTGTAAATTAGGGAGATAGATATAAACTATAATCTAAATTAAAACACAATAGACATAAATAAGTTTTCAAATTTGTGATCATATTGAACTATAAATATAAAAGTTTCTATTTTCATTTGATAATTCTTTTTAAAAAACTAGGTAAGTTATAAATTATGAAAATAGTTTCTCTGCTGATTTACTTTATTCATTCCACTTCTTAAAAATTCCCCATCGATATGAATGCTTTATGATTTAGCATCCACCAACATTGCTGGTATCTCTATTCTATTTTGGTCATACTGTGCATAGAAGATTTTCATGGCAATATGTTTTCTGTTTGTATTCCACTGCTGTTCTGTATTGCGACATTTTAATTGCGAGTTAACATCGTTTATTTACAAGACGAGCTTAGATAAAGCAACAGCTGATTTCTAACCCAGCTTCTAATTGTTTCACTATCTTACAGACATTAGTATTTCTGTTCAGGTTCAAGCAAATCGGTATTTTATCTGCTTGAATCAGTGTCTCTTACCTACATATAGTCAAACAATCTAGCTATGTATGTTCTCATATTTACAGCCTCCGAGCTCCCAGTTCGATTTATTTCTCTTGTTTATATTGTAGTTACAATAAGAATATCCTTCTATTATTCCACTTTTGACTTTGACTTGTATGTCTAGAACTCCTATATAGAATCAACATTTTTCCAATATTTGTTTATGACTTCTCTCTGACTTTAGTGTTTAATTTATTTCTGTTCGAACCTATGAACCAAGCAATTATACTTTTGCATGTTGCATATTTGTACCTACACTTATGGTCATATTTCTTTACTGTAGTTATCATAATATGCACTCGTACTGATTAATCCTCTGCCATTTTCCTAAATCAAATTATTTTAGTATTTTACATATATATATCGGATAGTTATGTTATTTTATTTATTTATAAAAGTCTTTTACATATATCTTTCCTGAAATGAATACATAGCGGGATAGCAAAATCGTACCAATCACTGTCCATAACAGCTACCATTACTTCAGTACAATCTACCAATCCACTGACCTGTAAATATTTGCTATATCATAATTGAAGGTCTATTTCCAAAAATTGAATAGTATCACGTAAACATCGATAATCATCAAATTATTAAGTAATGAGCCTTGTTTTAGAAAAGGTTTATTTGACAAAATAAATATCAACAAAAGAGCCTCGACCAGTCGATTCTTTATAGTTTAACTTTCCAGATGAGTCTTTCTGACATGATATTTGTTAAAAATCACACATAATTCTGCAAACCAACCATGACCGTTACGTAAGAACCTAATTCAAATAATTATCATGTATAGGTAGATTTCATAAAGTCAGTTATATTAATAAACCCCCTTATTCATGCTTATCCCTTCATGTACGAAATCCTTGTTTTCCAATAAACAAAAATATATTATTGAACTAACATTAAACCGTTGAACAAACTCAAACTTATCAGTGTAGGGTTAGTGAACCTCTAATGCTCGTACTTGTTGGTTTAGGTAATTAGTATTCCAGAAGAGTTGAGATAACTATCGATATGACCTTTATGCTATGAAAAGCTTACCTTAGCGTAGCTGCAGATGATTGATCTGTATAACGAGGTCTTCTAGGTAATTTACAACAAAGATTTTATAAATTAATTCTTAGGAGATAGAAGTGCTAATGTCTATGGTATTAAAATGTATAGATAATCTATCTATTATCTTTTAACCCTTCAAAAGCTACATACAAATACTAGAGGAGTACACTCTGTTGCAGTTCCGAATTACGTAAATATATTTGATAACCATTTTATCTGTGAAAATTTTATCAAAAAATATATCAGTAGTAAATATGTCTGGATAATATATAAGTTATTGAAGAGTCAAATGAATTTAGCTTCTTTCTCCTTCACTAACTTGAAAAAATTAGTACTGGCTTATTTTACAATAACTAAAAAGCTTATTATTAAATTCCAATGAGGTATCATTTTCGTTGGGGCCAGATGAAACAACCCAAAGCTGTTGCGTAGCAGCATTCTGAGCATCATCAGGCGTCACATGGTGGTTTTCTTCATCATCATTTTCTGTGTCAGAACTGGTATTAGTTCTTGATGAATCACTGCCGAGAGAAGCCGAAGTTACTG
>JABUQX010066053.1:0-7500 GCA_015478945.1 Trachelipus rathkii | reverse complement strand
TATAAATATTTATATAATATAATATATATATATATAATAATTATATATGTTCTACTACGTTTTAATCTCTGCCATCATATGGTCAATAACAGGCCAGTTACCGAATGAGCTAACTGGGCATGCCCAGGCCCCGCTTTTAGGGGGCCCCCAGAAAAAAAAACTGTCACGTCAGACGTATTGTGCTTTAGTCTTACAGAAGCGGAAGGCCATCTAGTACTACCATACTCATTTACTCTACAATAAGAAGGACCTGTCAACATGGCTAGCATTATAACCCTGCTCCTCCGTTCATCATTATTAATAAAAATATTTGAACAAAAAGTTAAGCAGAAACTAGTTTCAAAAAATCAGTATAGATTATTAGAGGATAGAGGGAACTCGATATATTGTGAAAATTTCCACAAGTGTACTAATTTTTTCGACGCTATTTAGCGAATGGGTAGATGAACCATTATATACGCGTGTAGTGTTGGACTATATGTATTTCAGAATACGTTTATATAATTATATATCTATATATTATTATATATATATATATATATATTATCTATATGTAAAAAGATACTTGCTTCTGTGTGCAAATATATTTTAATCACCTTTTAAAGGACAGTAAACTTATACTATTAGATATTACATGTACTGGTAAACATTATTATATAACCGTATCTTAGGAACAAATAGAGAATATAGTGATGAGCCATAGCAAGAACATATTAGTTATCCATTACTAGCATTATTAGCTCGAAACAATACATATTGATTCACAGCTGCACACCCAGTATGAAAAAGTAAATAGTGTAATACTGAGAAAGGATTTTACGTTAGAGTTGGTAGCTTGTCTTGAAATTTCGTTGCACACGGTGGACTTGCTATTTAGAGTGAAAAAATAAGATAAATCGGCTCTCCTCATAAAATGGCATTTCCTTGGATATGTATATTGAGCTCTTTGATACAGTATGTTGATTCTCTATATATTTTTAGAACTGGTCATTTTATTATACTCGCTTCGGAATGTAAGAGTAAGGGTTAATGTTTTCAATAAGCTCTGTCTTCTATCATAACATTGCAATTGATATTATTCATTATGATGAGCTGGTTGAGAGTTTATTATGCTTACTATGTGTCAGAGTGATGAAATTTAGGTATGAAATAACGAATATATAATATTATGTAATTAGTATACTGTAAATTCGACACTCTAGGATATCTTACATCACTGTGATGCAACTTAACTTTCTTATTTTGCGCTATGAGTGAAAAGTAGCGGAACCAGTTTGATGACGTTTTTACGGTTATAATAACATTTTTTCGTCAATTAGTGCCACACTGGAGTAACTTAGATGTTTATTTTAGAAATATTTTATAAAGTAAACACGACCTCACAATATGAGTGCTGTCGATAGTATAGTCAAGCTACGCCAAATACTAATAAGTAAAACATAGGTCAGCAATAAATACTTCGTGTTCAAGATAAGATAACTAAAAGAAAAACCCTATCAGTACTTGAATTTGTTCTTGTTCTGACGACACTTCCTTAAATTTAGTGGGTATCTATATGCTTGCAGATTGCTATTTAGATGCTGTTTCATTTATTGGATTTACTTTCAGAGCATGATACTAAACTTTTTTCTCGTCTACACATAGGTGGTTATATTACTATCTTTATTATATCTAAGTAATATAATATAGTAGAAATCATGTTGGTAGATATAAGTCTCTTCAGTTACACTCATATGTATAATGGTCTGCTCGTATATATGCTAAACATGTGTGATATTATCAGTACTGACGGAAAAAACTTCAGCGAAATCTGTCTTCATTGATGAAAATAACGTTGATGGATTTAGAGAACCATAATTCAATCAGCTCTACAAGTGATGATTTTGCTAATTCATTCAATAAAAATGGATTCACATTTGATAAAAATTATCGTATTCTTAGCACTATCTTTGACAATTTATCCTAAGTGAGTATACTCATATAACTTCAGTCTGTAATTTAAATATGCAACGCAAGTCTCAGATCGTCTCCAGGCAAACTCAACATATTGTACTTGTCAACTGTCTTTTTAGTTACATATATAATACAAACCAAAGATAAAATGTTAGTTTGTTTCCTTTAATCATTTCTGCAAATCGAAGGCAGCAAAAAATTAGTAAGTGATATAATTGACAAGTAAATCTATGCTTGCCAATTAACCAGAAGGACCTGACTCCACGTTACTGTCTTGACCTAAGATAACAATCAGAACAACCGACAAAGCAAAATTATGCTGTATACTGAGAATAGTGAGAAGATCATATATTGTTTAGGAAAGGGATCAACAATTTAACAGTGGAAGAACTTTAACTCTATTATAAGGACCTAATTGTTGAAATACTGATATCAATAAAAGAAATATTACGGAAAAAAACAATTCGCAAGATAGAATTGTATATGCAGAATGTTTCTGCATAATTTCTGATTTTTGTGTTCAAATATAACATCTCCCAGATGGATAATACTGCTGATGGCTAGAGTTATAACGCACGAATATTACTAAAAAGGATCACGCACCTGAAAAGTTTGGGAAACTGATTTAAATAGATGAATATATAGGGGTCCTTTTTTAAAAGTGGTCTGATTGTTCAGAGCTTGATGAGATTGATGACTTGACTTCTCCTATGTGTATCATATCGAATCATTTATATCGAGAATCTCCCTAAAACACCTGTATACTCCATACTCTTGCTCGCAACTATCACACTGTTTTACATTTTGACGGTTGCATACCGAGATCTTATTCTATAGAGCGTCTCCTCTGTGACCTGTCCTACAATACCGAATTACAACGACTATCGCTTGTGCCTGATACAACGTTTAAAGAGTTTAAAGTAGTAATTTGCGTGTATAGTCGTGCACATCACGTTCCAAGTCACAATACAGAAGTTGCCGTTGATAGAACTGTTCTCTCAATAGACTACTCTTCAGGGTCATTCTGCTCGATTGTGCACATGTATACTATTGTATTCTTCTGCTCCTATGTCGAAATATCTTCGATATGGCAACTCAAAATTACGTATAGGACAGAGAAAGTAAATTACCACTGGCTAGCATGGTTTGAGTGGGTGTTGAAAAAAAATTACTGTATCTCTCCGATATCTCGGTATCTAATAACACAACTGTAGTAGTGATATATAATATATATATATATTATATTACGTCAACGTTACTTG
Organism: Trachelipus rathkii; assembly: GCA_015478945.1. Lineage (NCBI taxonomy): Eukaryota > Metazoa > Arthropoda > Malacostraca > Isopoda > Trachelipodidae > Trachelipus > Trachelipus rathkii. Next base: position 4,285 of record JABUQX010066053.1, on the reverse strand, counting down.
CCTTACCACCTCCTTATTGTTTATAAATGGTTGATATCTATATTAACAGTCATAGAACAACTGGAACGGAAGAAATTGCCCTACTAACTTTCTGTACTCCTCATTGTAATCACTCTATAATTTCTCTTTTTAAATTTAAATGACTTAGTTGCTCATTAATCTCATTCAGTCTCTTTTTTCCGCAGTATATTGACCAATCTTTTTCTTTATTGTCGTATATATTAAAATAGTAAATTAGTAGCATGATTGAATACTGAATAAACACCGTACTGATGACGTTAGTTAGTGTATCGATACCTAAATCTATTATTTATCAATATATAGTATTTTAAAATCGGACTGTATAGAATTTAGCTACATCAGAGAGAATGATACCTATCCCGCAATTCCTCCGATTCACTGCGTCAGCCCTACGATCAATAACATGAAGATTGATGCCTATTGTTCGCACATTAGAAAATTGTGATATGAAATATATTGGTATAACACACTCCAATAAGGTATCACTTCGATTTGATAGCATGTGACTTAGATTATCTTATCCAAGTGTGACATACTGAATTCTGTGCACTCGCTATGTCACTGTTGTTCGAAGTCTTCCCATGTCGTAAATATATCAACCTTTAATCATAAAGTCCTCGTGTCATTGTGAATTGTCCACTAGCATGCGAGGAAGCAGGTCGACAAGGTGAACAGGGTGTGATATGCTTTTACTCCTGTATCTGGTATATAGTTTTTTTTCATATTTTATTAATTTTATTCTTATTATTTTATTATATATATTTATTTTGCCCCAACCTTTTGAAATAGGACTCTCACTGTCGTGTTAAGTAAATTAAGATATTTTAATGGCTATCTATATGTTTTTCTAAATATACTTATGGAAAGTGGCCCCGCATATTTCCAAATTGTGAGTATATACCAAGGGCCCCACAATGTCTAATCCGGTCACTGTTGTCAATAAGGCTATAATTAGTTTACTAAACATTCAATATAAGTGGTTAACAGATATAAAATATTTAAAAGTATAGCAAAACTATGTTGAAAATCACTAATTTCTTATGTTTATTAAGGATATAAAATATAGTTATTTTTAAAAATAGAAACTAACCTTCATAAGACAAGTTAAGATCACTGTGTTACAAAATTCCCTATCTTTCTCAAGGAGTAAATCACAATAAATATTTATATTATATAATATTTTAAGTATATCAAATGTACGTACCAAGGAACTCCTAATATCCATGATTCTTGATGATAATTAATACTTTAAACTTATAAACACTGAGGCGGTGTATTAGAATGTATAGAGGGACGTCACTGGAGTGATATTTCAATAGCTACTTATTGAACCATACAAACCCGTTGATCTTAGCCTTGAGCAAGCCGACTTAATAACAAAAACGATAAAGTACGACTTTACTATATAAATACTGTTAATCAACAATTAAATAAAAAGTCATAGAATATGAATAACCTAACATCAGTTCTTAATAATCACATAATTACAAAAGAACAATATAAATGAGATGGAGGGATAAACCTTAACGTATCGTCTATATAAGTATAGAGAAATGTAGTAGAAATATTAGTAATACGATTGTCAATAAGCTAAGCCTTCTGCCATACATATAACTCGTTATAATCATACTAATTAGTGATATGCAGCATAGATGTCATTTCATTTACTTGTATTTATCGCATCCCGCAGTATAATGCTCGGATGCGGATAGTCTTGATTATTTTGCTGCTTGAGGGTCATGACAGTATGAATAAGAATAATAATCGCCTTCTTTTTCTCTCAGTAATTATATATAACATAAATTATATTTAATATATAATATATATAATAATTATATATATATATATATAATATAATTATAATAATGTGTGAAGTATATTATAGTGCATATATTTATGTATTACTATCTATTGTAATTTTTCTAAGGAAACATTTTAATAGTCATATTAATATAGATATTATGTAAAAACGTCTTCTATCATAACAGGTAGGCGCAAGTGGTATATGTAGAGAGCATCTCTGCCAAACAAAGCCAAGGTCTCAAGTGTGAGAATGGAAACCTATTCTTTCTTGTTCATTCTACTTTACGGTCTTCTTAAGTTGTAGAGCTTGTTACAAATTGCTAGTACACCTTCTTTACCATATCAAAGGCTCTTCCTGTATAGAATCTCAAGGGTGCGGGACGGGACCTAACTCAAAATGCACGCGTACACTGACCATATCACCTAAAAAATGATAACACGCGAGACCATACAAACTGCCGTAAATAAAGAAGAAAGAGATTATGCCTATTTTAATATTCTATTATTTTAATTATATGCCTACTACGTATAATTGAATATTCTAAAAATATAGTAGAAGCAGTTGTGTTTTGAGATAACATTTCAAATATATTTTACTGCCTTTTTTATGCTGTGTAGTCTATCGTATTCTCTTATTCATCAATATTAACCCAGCATTGCTAATGCTCTCTCACGTGGATACAACTAGTATGCTAGTACAGAGTCCATAGTGATTATTCCTTAGCTAGTTTATTTAAAGCGTAGTATAGTAAAATATTTTGCTATACTGATGCCACAACTGATAGTAATATATCATTTTGTGATCTAGATCGTCTTTATCATATAATATATAAATTAGTTTCAATCATTTGCGATACATAATCGTTGGTAATGTTTGTGTTACTTCGATCACTACGAACTAGTAAGACATTCTATCCAAGTGAATCTATAGTTATTGATTTATGTTTTTCGTGTATCTCCAATATTGAAATCTGTAGCTTTTACTATTTGTTTTTAATAGGAGTCTGGACTAATAAGGCTGTTTCTAGGATAATACTTATTCAACTGCTAACACAGTAAGTTGACGATTTAATATGTTATCTAACATATAGTGATTACAAAAATAAACTATCTATATAGTCCTTTATAAACGGGGTTCATATAGTATAAGTTGCAATATATGAATGAATGAGTCTATTAAATTTATCTACATACAGAGCTCCACATACAGCGTTTTTCTAATAGCTTAGTTTATTAGAGCTTTAGGGCTTCCCTGGAATTTGGTTTCTATTCATCCTTATTCATTAGAAAAGATGTGTTTTATCAAAAACGATCCTTATTATTTAGTTGAGATTAATAGTAGTATATTATGACATACGGAGACAGAAAGCTCGTAGAGGCGCCTGATATTATATTTGGTATATATACTGTCAAGGTTTCAATAGCTATATATGTTAGTAGTGTATATGTATTGTTCACTATATATTTTCCATATTATGATATAGAATGTTCAACTTGGCAAAACAAAATGGCGTACTAAAGCAAGAGTGATTCTTATACTGAGCTACCCATATCTTCCTATATCATATGACTAGTATTATATAGTGTACTCTATTCCTGCTAATGAGTTGACGTCTTTGAAAATATAGTATATAGTTTATGGTATATATCGTACCAAGCTCGTTTTTAATTAGCCTATTACTAACCTATGTAAGCTACAATTTGCATATATTTTCCTGTATAATAACACATTCTTTATTCCATATAAGTATTTATATCATTTACTATTTTAATTACCTTATATAAACTTATAGAGCAAATGAAAATAATCTTGCGTACTTCTGTTTATATACTATATCCGCGTCGAACTACATCCGCCACGGCAATATATGTACTCGACTGAGTCTAATTAAGCATCAGATAAGTAAATAATCTTAATTAATGTGCATAGGTAAAATTGCTCCGCCGCTAATGTTCTCTGCTATGTTACTCAATAGTATCTAACTAGCACTATTATATATATTTTTTTTCTAACCATATTCAGATATATATAATATATATAAGTTATAATATAGGTATTATATATATATATATAATATATATATATATAATATATATATTAATAATTATATAATATCTTAAACTAATATGTTATTACATCAAATTATATATATATTACATTCTTTTATAATATATATATTATAGTATAAGTCTTTATATAATCGATATATATTATACTATTTTTGTAACTATTAATATAGTCATTAATAATCATCAATAACTATATATATTAATACTATTTATATTAATATTATGATATATATATATAAGTTAAATATAATATATAATGAATATATATATATTAATAAGTATATTATATATAATTATATATATTAACTATATAATTCCAGTATCACGAAACTACTAACTATCTGCATGTAACTATAATAAATAAATACTATATATACTAATAATACTAGCT
>JABUQX010066052.1:42500-45000 GCA_015478945.1 Trachelipus rathkii | reverse complement strand
TGTGTATTTATATCCATTCGCTTCGAACCATAAATATTTTATGTAGTATTTTTATAGATACATATTTATGGTCGAGGATCTATATAAATTTAGATAAAGCATTTTGTATTTTGTATTGATTGACAGCATAAAATATATCATTGGTATTTAGTACTGTGGTTCTATATTTTTCTATGCGCATGTATGTAGATATCCAAGGACATCTAACTATATGTTCATGAATTTATAAAACCTAGTTTGTAAGTACATACGTTCTATTTATTTTTTTTTTAAAATATTTTCTAATTTACTCCAGTAGTTTCCTTGAGTGTTTCCAAACGTATTTTACTTTACTTTATTTATTTGAATTTTCACAGTAGTAGCTATTCTAAGTTCGTAAAGACATTAGTTTTCATTTGATCAAAAACATGTTCATTAAAACAGTTGAGTTCATTGATAAGGAATAATATTGACTGAACGGTTTTCACATAAGGAGTAAAGAACTCGGGCACAACGTTGTTTCACTTGATAGGGTTCTTCAGAGAAGATAAGTTGGCTGATTTTAAGTATAGATTTGGCAACTGCAATATTGCACAGGCCGATTGCTTATCCAACAGGAGATCGGACTGGATACTGTTACAATACAGGTTTGAGAATCTAAAAGGTGTTATTTGATTGGATTGTCACGGGGGCCTGGCCAAAGGATTTGTTTATCAGTTCGAAGAGTAAGTTTTGACATAGAATTTATTATCTTTTCATCCAGTCGCATTACATTATTAAATGGGTATACCTGTCTCGGGATCTTATTTTATAACCCTTCAGTCATTATTTCATTATCAATGAATAGCTTGTAGTGAATTCATTTTGCTATTTTGTTGAATATTTGAGCGCAAGGTCATTCATTTGTAATTTTGCTAAGACCTGTGCCAGAGTTATTGTGTAAGCATTCTTACTAATATCAACAGTTGGGATATATGTTGATATTGTGTTCTTTAAACTTGTCGAATATACGTCGTTTGTACTATCTTGTTTTATTGAAGTTGGCATATATCATTTTTTTTTTTTTGCACTATTTGTTGAAATAGCAATTTTGCTATTGCAACAATATTGGTTGTTTGGAACCAGAGAAACAATCACAGAGTTCGGGTAAGGTATATTAAATAGTTCCTAGGGTATAAATATGTATATATATATATATTAAAATATATATATATATATATTTATTATTATCGTTTAGATAGGGAGTAAAATTTTACAAAGTTGAGCGAAGTGAAAATAGTGGTTTCGAAATTCCCGATTTTCACTTACTTCGTGTTCTGGGGCGAAAACACTGTTTTCCCGCAAGACGTTGCTAATTATATAGTTTATGTAAAACAATATTATATATATATAATATATATATATATAATAATAAATATATATATTATATATATATAGTATATATATTATATAATACATATATATGATATATATACATTTGTAATTTTGCGGTTTGAAATTGGTTTTCATACGTGTATCAGTGTGAGCCAAATTTCAAAATTTTGGTAGAAAACGTGATTTGTGATTCGTGTGTCAAAAAGTGACTTTGTAACGAACGCGGTATATTTTATAATTTGTTTTGGATATAACAATTATAACAATGGCATCCTCTAATGCTGAGTTTATAGAAATGTGCAAATCCGCTGGTTTTTCGGGTAAGGAACTCGCTGCCGCACTAAAAGATAGAATAGCTGCTGATTTGGAAGAAAAGAAAGTAACTGCTGCTTTAGAGGAAAAGAAGTTAGCGCTTGAGGCAGAAGAGCGCTGCCTGCACTGAAGATGAAACGTTAGCGCATTGAGGCAGAAAGAGCAGAAGGGAGAAAGCTAAGCTTGAAGATGAAAGGGAGAAAAAAAGTTAGCGCTTGAGGCAGAAGAGCGAAGGGAGAAAGCTAAGCTTGAGGCTGAAGCTGGAGTAGAGAAAGCCAAAATCGAAGCCGAAGCGCAAAGGGTTAAGTTGGAGGCGGAAAAAGATGCAAGAGAAGCAGAAGAAAGAATGCTACAGATGAAGCTTGATGCTGAAGATAAAACAGCGTCAGCCATTTGAAGCAGCATTACTTCACAAAGCACTCAGAAGCAGCGCACAGCACTTCCTTTACGCCGGAGTAAGTACCCGAAGTTTTGAAGCTTTCCCATTCTTTTCGACGAGAAGGAGAAGTAATGAATATCGAAAGAATTCTATTACATGTTGTGAAAAACAAGCGGAGGCGAAACGACCATCCCTTATGGAGAAGCGAGTCGAGCATTTGTTTAGGGTGTTTTCTTACGCTAGTAAAGCGGTCAGTGTGGTTCAAAAACCCCCCCCAAATGTTATTTTTTTTTGGGGGGGGGGGGGGACTGGTTTTTGGGGGGGAAGAGTTGAAGAACATGAGTTTAAAAAAGGCGTTATTTAGAAAGGTACGGACTACTGAACAGTGGCGTACTGTGCTAGTAGTACAAAACCCATGAGTCCTACGGAAGATTGACAACCCTAGGGTTTGTATCT
>JABUQX010066052.1:25000-32500 GCA_015478945.1 Trachelipus rathkii | reverse complement strand
GATTGGCCTTATCTCTAAGATGAAAGTATTAAGATTTTTCGTTTTGGTGTCTCCTTTTTACAGGCATATCTGTTCAAGTGGAATTCTTCTATTTTTTATATACTCCACATTGAAGACTTTAGTCCACCAGAGGGTTTTACTTGCACTAGGTTTTGAGTTTTTTGTTTTATTGCTATAAGCATTAATAAATCCTGCATTTTAATAAAACCTCATCGTTGAATAGAGAACCATGCCCGTGAGTGTGGGCATATATATATATATAATATATATATATTATATATTATATATATATTTATTATTTGATATATTATATATAATATATAATATATATATTATATATAATATATATATATAATTAAGTAAGATATATATATATATATATATATATATATATATATATATATATATATATATATATATATATATATATATATTATTTATTTATTTTTTTTTTTTTTTACCCCTCCTTTTGAAAAGGGCTTAGTGGTACGTACAGCCTCTCTCATTCACGCTTCCCCTCATCTCGCCCTCACCCACCCCCTCCACCCCACTCTATCTCTCGCCAGCGCCCTACCCTCTTCCTCCCTCATTCCTCCCTCCTCCAGCATCTCCTTTATTCCATCCATCCACCTCCTTCTTGGTCTCCCCCTTCCTCTCCTTCCTATCCCCTCCGCCTTCCAAACTCTCCTAACCACTCTCTGTTCCTCCATTCTCACTAGATGCCCATACCATCTTAACATTCCCTTCTCCGCTCTTCCCACCAACCCATTTCTTCAATCACATCTCTCCCTCACCACCCTATTCCTAATCCTCTCCCTTCTGCTAACCCCACAAACCGCTCTCAACCCCTTCATCTCAAAAACTTCCAACTTCTTCCTGGACCTGGATTCAACCCCCACGTTTCACACCCATACAACACCGCTGGTACACAGATTTTTTCAAACATACTTATCTTAACTTTCTGTGATAAATCCCCCCTTTCCATAATTCTCTCAGACCACTCAAAGCTCTCATTCCTTCTCCTTCTCCTACTCTATGTTCTATCTCCTCCTTCATCCCTCCCCCCTTACCCAAATCCATCCCTAAATATCTAAAAATCTTTACTTCTTCCAATACTACACCCCCTACTCTAACCTCTACCCCCTCCCCCTCCTCTCTTTCCTCCTCCTCAAACACTAACACTTTACTCTTACCTGGATTTATTTTAAGCCCCTTTTGTCCACACATTCTCTCAAACTCCCTCACCAAATACCTCAGCCCCTTCCGCGTTCTCGCCACTTAGGGCAGTATCATCCGCAAACAGTATCATGTTCACTTTCCTTCTATCATTCCCATTCTCAATTTCCACCCCCCCTCTCCCTCCCCTCACCATTCTCTGCAAACACTCCTCATAAACAAATTGAATAGCATCGGCGGACATTTACACCACCCCTCCTCAATTCCTCTCACCACCCCAAACATCTCACTCTTCCCTCCTAACACTCTCACACACATTCTACTATTCCTATAAAAGGCCTTAATACCTTTACCTAATTTCCCCCCCACTCCATTTTCCTCACCCTCCACAATTCACCCCTCTTCACTCTATCATATGCTTTCTCTAAATCTAAAAACACCCATACACTTTCCCTTTCCTCTCTATACTTTTCTCCACAAGCATCTTTAGTGTAAACACTTGGTCCACACACCCTCTTCCCTCCCTAAATCCTCCTTGTTCTTCCCCCATTCCCCCCTCCGTTAAACCTCTCACTCTCTCAATCAGTATTCTCCCATACACTTTCCCTACCACACTTAAAAGACATATACCTCTATAATTCCCACATTCCATCCTATCCCCCTTCCCCTTATACAGGGGAACCAAACAACCATCTTCCCAATCCCTGTGGTACCTCACCATTCCTCCAACATATAATTATATAACCTATACTAGCCATTCCCCACCCCTTATTCCTCTTTCTGCTTTCTTACAACATTTCCATTCTCACACCATCCAGACCTGCGGACTTCCCTTTTTTTCCTTTATTCAAGGCCCTAATAATTTCCTCCATTTGTATTTCATCCTCCCCCTCCCTCCCCAATTCACTCCCCATCCTCACCTCTTGCACATCTTCCTCCCCTCCCCCACCCACTTCATTCAATAATCCACTAAAATACTCCCCCCACCTCTTCCTCACCCTATCCTCTCCTCCTATCCACTCCCCCTCTCCTCCCTTAATCCTCTCCCCCAACCCCTCCTTCTTCTTCCTTTTTTTATTTACTTCTTTCCAGAACATCTTGCTCCCCGATTCAAAATTTTCCGTCACTTTTCTACACCACTCATCTTTTGCTCTTCTCTTCGTCCTCTCAACCGCCCTCTTTGCTTCCACTCTAACCCTTCTATATTCCTCCCAGTTTTCCTCCCAACTTCCCTCTCTCCTACTTCCCAACCATTTCACATAAGCCTCCTTTTTCCTTTTCACCACTTCCTTCACCTCCTCACTCCACCATTCACTCCCTTTCCTTCTGCTTGCACCCACCCTTTTTACTCCACATACCCTTCTAGCCTCTTCACATACTGCCTCTTTAAATCTCATCCACTCCCCCTCCACCTCCCCAATTCCCGTCCCTCTCACGTCTCTCCACCTCTCCTCCATACCTCTCCTAAACTCCCTCTTACACACTGTCTCTTCCAATTTTTCCACCTTTATCACTTCTACTCTCCTCTTTTCTCCCCTTTCCCTTACCGTCACCTCTCCTCCCACCCTTATCCTAGCAACCACCAAATAGTGATCCGATATCCCCCTCCCCGCCCCTCTAATACATTTACATCTAGTAATCTGCCTCTATCTTTCCTATTAAAAAATAAATATCCAGTACCGCCCTCCCCCCCGTTATCTCACTCTTCCATGTATACTTTGATTTTCATTTTTTAACCAAGTATTCCCCACTATCATCTTCTCTCAACACACAACTCTAACAGACTTTCTCCATTAACATTCCTCTCCCCTACCCCAAATGGTCCTATTATTCTTCCCACCCCCTCCCTTCCCACTCCTGCATTCAAATCTCCCAATAGACAAATTTTATCATTTACCCCAAAACTTTCCCAACACTCATTCAACTCACTCCAAAATCTTTCTCTCTCCTCCTCCCTCGCTCCATTCACTGGTGCATATGCGCATATAAAAACCCACATTTCCCCCCCGAATTTCACTTTTACCCACATTATCCTCGAACTCACCTGACTGCACAACCTTACCTTATCCCACACCTCTTTCCTCATAACTATGCCCACCGCCTTCCCTCGCCCTCACTTCTCTCGTTTACCCTCTGATATCATTACCCTTTGATATCTTTCCAAAAATCCCTCTCCCTCTTTCCCTTCAGCTTAGTTTCAGTTACCCCTAGCACATCCAACCTTTTTTCTTCAAACATTAACCCCACTTCCTCCCTCTTCAGATCCTCGTTTACCCCTCTCACGTTCATGCATCCCACCCTAATTACCTCTCTCCTCCCCATCTTTTCCCTTCTTCTATATATATACACACTCAGGCTGCACGCTTTGTGGGACCCCCCACCCTAGGCACTTCCCAACACCTAAGGCCACCACCCCGCTCCCCAAATATACCCCAATAATAACAATAACAATAGTAAAAGGTTAAAATGATAACATAAAATATAAAAATATAAAAGGTTAAAACCTACAATCTATCAATTTATATCTATTCCCACACTTTCTTCCTTTTTTCCTCCTTTCCTCTTCTCTCCTTTCCCCCCCTCTCCCTTCTTCTTTCTTTAAAATTTACCCCGTTAAAACTTTATTTAAAATCTTTATTTAATTATTTAAAATTCTTTAAAGTATAATTAAAATAACGTTTCACCAATTACCTTCGTCTCCCTTAATTACTCGTTCTATAATCGCTTTAAATTAAAAAATATTTGCAGAAAATAAATCCAAACAAATATTAATAAATGCGGCAAACCTTAAATGTACGAGTATTAACACTAACAATAAACCCTGCATACAAATAATCTTTAAAACACATCACCTCACATTTACGTATATATTCACTATATCGAATCCTACTTTATTCATAGGTAAATACTGTATAATTCTTTAAATAATTTAACCTCCTGCTAACTCGCTAGTAGTAATGTTCGTAATATTTCAAACAAAACCTTAGACAATTTCTATCAAAAGTAAGTCAAAAACAATAATATTAGTTTCACAGTAAATTCTTAAATAAGTAACTTTTGACTCACCGAGCTTTACAATGCCAAATTATTATTCCCAATTCAAACTTACTTATTTTTCACCAAAGCAAGAGATCGTTCTAGGAGAATAAACAATCAATCAACAAAACTTACAGTTTACCCATGCAAGTTCCAAAATACTATGTATGTTCCACAGCTTTTTATTTACTTTATTTGTAAAGAGCAGCAATCCGTCCGATTGTTTTGTTTATCTTTTGACTAGTTAACTCACGCCAATCTTCTTTGTTGCTCAGTATTCAAAAATACCAATCATTAATCTTCGTCTGGCTTTTTCTTATTAAAATGAAAATTAGGCAAAAAGACCTTAACTTATTTAAGGTTTTATGATTTTGGTAGCGAAGAGACAGACAGACAGCTTCTTTCCCTCTCCTCTTTCCTACGAGAGACACAACCGCTTCTTCAGGTGCAGGTGCAGTCTACCGCATACTTGAAACTAGTCTACTAGTTATATTATGTGCAGCCTGCCAGTCTTATATAACAGCACTATTTCAAAATCAACACAAGCAAATCGTAGAAATAGCTTTACTTCGTAATCACATAAACGATAAGTCTTGAAAGTAAATGGCGTTGATCCGAATAATTCAATAATTCTAGTCTACTAGTTATATTATGTGCAGCCTGCCAGTGCGAAGGCCAGACTATCTATTTATTTTAGGTGAATAATTTATATTATATTATAAGTATTATATATATAGTTTATATATATATATATATATATATATATATTATATATATTTATATATTTATATTATTTTTATATTATATATATATATATATATATATATATTATATATATATATATATATATATATATATATATATATATATATATATATATAAAAGAAATTATATATTATTATAAATAATATTATTACTATATATATGTTTTTAATATATATATATGTATATATATATATATTATATATATATATAAAATATATATAATAGTATATATCATTTATAATATATAGAATATATTTATAGATATATATATATATATATTTATAATTATAATATACTATATATATATATTATATATATATAATATATATATATTTATATATTAAAATATATATATTATATACATTTATGTATATTAAAAAAATATATGATATATATATGTCTAAATCATGTATATATATATATATATATATATATATATATATATATATATATATATATATTATATATATAATATATATATATATATATATATATATATATAATATATATATATAGTATATATATATATATATATTTACTACTCCACAGTCTCTGTGCAGATAACGTAATATAGCAATTACATGAATGTTTTGATGTATTTTTAAATTTCTCTCATCAGCAAAGTTTAGGGTTTTTGACCCTTTACAAGGAGAAAAGAAAAAATAGGAGAGGACATTCATCAAAATTCTTAATATGCTACTTACTTCATTAAATCATATATACCTATTTATATCATCTACGTATATATATATATAATATTATATTATATCTATATTATATATATATATATATCTAAGATATATATATATATATATATATATATATTATATATATTATTTCAACATTGCAATAACCGCATTTAATGTTAGCAAACAAAGAACAGTTACGGGACGATAAAGTAGCAACATGCGGTGGTTCGACCCAAGAGGAGGCAATTTTCTTTATCTTCCCGTAATTTGTACTTTGTTTACTAATTTATATATTATATATAATAATATATATATATATATATATATATATATATATATATAATATTATTATATATATATATACTATATATATATATATATATATAATATATATAATATATATATAATAGTATATATATATTTTCAGTTTATGTACAGGACCCACCACTGCCCACAATGAAGCGGCCACACTGAGTGGATCCTGGCTCATATATGTACTATAAATGTTGTAAAAGACAATTTGAATGGCGAAATGAATTTTCAGTCAAAAATAAATAAAAAGCTAAATAAAAAGTTGTCCTTACATTATAAATAGTCCTAATATATATAGGAAAATTAAATGTTGCGAAAAATATTCAGCTCTTGCAGATAAGAGAAAATAGTTTCTATTAAAGTGGGAGGATTCAGACAAGATATGGGATAGCCTTTTAGAAGGTGTTATGGACCATAGAATAGGAAAATGGTAACGGAGAATGGGGTCTAGTTGAGACAATCAATGAAGATATGGCGAACAAATTGCAGGGTATGGCCACGATAAAATTTGCAGATGGGAGGAAGATCCCGTAACATGTTGTGGCAGTGAGTGATATTCTTGCAGCCAATGCGGAGGCGTGCAAGTATCACCTCGTGCAAGCGCTTTGGTCGGAGAGAGGGAGACCACTCACCAATGTTCGGCTTTCTATTTCTAAGTTTCGTCCTTCGCTGATCACTTGCCCAGCACTCCTGTCAGTAAGAAAGGAAACCTTGTCGGAGAGCATAATAATAATCAGTTGATGGGAGGCGATCATGTCGAATGTCATCCGGCAGGTATTTAGAACAGCTCCTGAATGAGGAGGCGGCCATTCTAGCAAAACTGTCAGCTATTTCGTCATCAGTTACCCCTACGTGAAAAGGGGTCCAACATAGTGTAATTTGTTCATGCGAGAGTGGAGCAGCCAAAAAATGTGTTGTACAGCGGATATCATAGTGTTTTTAGAATAGGGGGCTTTAAGAGCCTGGAGTGCGCTGAGTGAATCTGAATAAATTATATAAGAGTGGTCTTGGTTAAGGAATAATATTCGAGAGAGAGGGTAGTCATTATAGCCATTAATTCTGCTCTAAAAATTAAAGCATGATGGGGAAGGGTATGGGAAAGGTTGATATCAGGAAAGGCAGCAGACGCACTCAAACTGTTCAATGTTTTAGAACCATAAGTAATTACTGGCGTAAATGCACCGTGAACTGCGGAATGAGACAAGAATGATTCCTTTAACAGGGCAGCAGGGTGGCTAGATTTGGAGAGAGAGGTCAGGATCAGACAAATGGTGGGAGCAGGGAGAAATAGTAAAAGTGTGCACCCTCCATCATAAGAGAGGGGCAGCTCCTTTTGCAAAGGGATGTTGAGGAAGTTATGTTATATACTGTTTGATAATTGCCAGTAAGGAGGATTCTGAGGTATCTCTTGCCGAATCGGTGTCATTACAGATGGTTTTGGAGTTTGAAAGCGAAGAAAACTTGTGCACATGATGTATTCCCTTCGTAGAGAGAGTGGCGTCACATCGGATTAAACTTCAAG
>JABUQX010066052.1:0-2500 GCA_015478945.1 Trachelipus rathkii | reverse complement strand
TTTGATGAACTCTACAGCTTCTTTGTTCTTAAGACCAAGATCCTTGGCTATTTGAAATACGGCTTGTAAGTCCATCGTGCTGGAGAATATTTATGCAAAGAGTCAGGAGAAAGTAGAACTTTTCGGACAGGCCAACCAATTTGTCAAGAAGGGCCGATTGCTTCTTGCGGGTTCTTGTAAATAAAGATCTAATTTTTGTTGTCTAGGGGATTAATGATCTCACTGTTTAGTAAGATGAAGATCTATTCCTTATAAGTTCTAACGATTCAATTCTGAAGAAAGTATTACAAGGCGAATGAAGTGAGCTTCTGATGAAAAGACAAAGTACTCCTATATAATATTTTAATTGATATTATTAGCACGAGTGATTAGGAAAAACCCCCATACAAACTTTGCATATATATATATAAAGACGGTATCCAGATTACCGATAAATTAACATATTTTTTTCTTTTTTTTTTTTTTTTTTTTTTTTTTAAATAAATAACTAATGCTAAGTTTATAATTGATTTTAACATAGAATTTGCAATAGCTGATCAAAGTTAATGTATGGGAGTTCCAACGTTGATATCAGTATTGAAATAAAATAATAATACTAATAAATTGATAAAATAATAAATCTTTCCATAATTTAGGCGATAGATGTTTGATGCAGTCTTTTTAGCCGATCGTGAGTGATGAAGCTCAAATTCTCGACTCAGTACACTTACTTTTGTGACATAATATATATATATAATATATATATATATATAATATATATATATTATATATATATATATTATATAATATATATATATATATATATATATAATATATATATATTATATATAATATATTATATATATATATATTATATATATAAATATATATATATATATAATATAATTATATATAATATAATATATATTTATATTATATATATATATATATATATATATATATATAATATATATATTATTATATATATATATATATATTACAGTTATAATATATACATATATATATATATATAATATATATATATAATATATATAATATATAATATTATATTATATATACATATATAAATTATATATATATATATATAAATATATATATATATATATATATATATATATATATTTATATATATATATAATATATATAATTATATATACTTATATATATTATTATATATATATATATAATATATATATATAATACAAATATATTTAATATAATATATATATAATATTATATATAAATATATATTAATATAAATAATATATATAATAATATAATATATCTATAATAATATATATATATATTTATTATATATATATCATTAATATAATATATAATTATATATATATATATATATATAGTATTATTATATATTATATATATAATATAGTATATATATATTATAATATAATATTATATATTATAATATAATATTATTATTTATATATAATATATAACTATATAATTTATATACGGTATATATATATATATATATATATATAATATATTATATAGATATATATATATATATTATATATATAATATATTAAACATACTATATATATATATAAATATAATAATATAATTAATATTATATATAAATATATTATATATATATATACATTTATATAGTATATATTATATACGTATATATATATATATATATATATATATATATAATATATATAATATTATATTATATTATATATATATAATATATATTATATATATATATTATATATATAATATATATATATATATACAAATATATAATATAATATATATTAATATATATTTATATTATATATATATATATATAAAAGTATATATATATATATACTATATATATAAATATAATTATATATTATAATATTTTTAATTATTAGAAGAAAATGGATATTTGACGCAGTCAGGACAAAAGAAGGAATTTCTTCGCACAGTTCAAGGGCGACAGGGCTAGCAACGGCCCTTTACTTTGTTTTTTGCTTGAAAAACTCCTGGACCAGCATTGGAACTTTGTGCTTAGAACAACGATCTTCTGAGAGCTCTGGGAAACGATTTTTGGAGCAAATGGAAAGAAGATGCTATTCCATTGAAGGGTAAAAACCACCGAGGATTATAACTCAATAGGGACTAGGCATCGAAACCATTGGGATGAGAAGAAGTTTTTTCTAAGTGCTCAAGGATCAGAGTTTTCGAGGCACAGGAAAGAAGATGCTGGCAACTGAACAGACGAACAGTCCTACCAGAGAGATGGTGTGAACGTAGAATATAAATATATATATATATATATATATATATATATATAATATATAATATATATAAATATAATAATATAATATATATATATATAAAATATATATATATATATAATATATATAATATTAAACAAAGCTAATTTATTTATTCAGGATTACACATTTAAAAATCAAGCAGGTTTAGAAAAAGAAAAACTGAAACGTTTTTCATTGCTTGTTTTTTTATGAAAAACGCCGTC
>JABUQX010066051.1:12500-15000 GCA_015478945.1 Trachelipus rathkii | reverse complement strand
TTTCTGGTGTTTTTGTATGACTGTAGTCATTCTTTCAGAATTTTCAATTTTTTAAAATCCATGTTTTTGACTATTTTCATATCAACTTTCAGATTTTTTTGCGAAATGACTTCAAACTTGAAATATGCATAGATGGTTCCATTACCTACAATAATTACGTAGAACATTTTCGAATTTTTTAGTTTTGTGCTCAGCGTTGTCCAATTTCTAAACCCATTTTTTTTAATTTGAAAAGTGAAAAATTGACCTTCTTTCTTTACTCATATTTGATATATTTTATATTTAATGTAAATTTGAAAAATATCTTGTCTTCGATAAGGTGTACGCATTGTTAATTAAAGCATTTATTCGTACTTTTGGGTCTTTAGATCTGTTAGGTTATACTAGTTTTGTTAGAAAATGAGAAGTTTTGTAAAATATTACTGCGTTAGCTGATGATAATACGTTAGAATCTTGGGTTTAGGTTAAGTTTTAGCTGAGTAATGTTAGGTTTGACAAAGAATATTGCTAATGTCTACGTTTATTCATAATTCGAAATGATGTTATATTTGATGAGCTAGACACCTTGATGAAGGTAGTATCAGTTCATAGTTCAAGATGCTGGTATCTTTGATAGTTTAGTCACTGTGTTAAATTTTTTTTTACATAATACTGCTTTAGCTCCTGATGATATGATTGAAAAGCAGGGATAGGTTGAGTTTTCCTGTGTAATGATGGGTTGGTTTAGAACTTATTCATAGGTCCAAATACTAATGTATTATTCATAGTTACAAATGGTAATACCTATTGTAGGTTTTCGCAAATTGTAAGTGTTAGACATGTTAGGCTATGTTTAATTTCTGTTACATTTTGTTAAATATTTCTATGACGATGTGAAATTAGCACTCATTTCTAAGAGAAATGTTAAGTTTCGTAAGATATTACAGTGTAAGCTGGTGATGATGTGCTAGAAACACGAGCTTAGATTAATTTTTGCTGAGTAATGTTAGGTTTGGGCGAGAATTTTGCTAATGTCTACGTTCATTTATAGTTCAAAATAACGTGGTTATATTTGAAATGCATGACACTTTGATGAAGGTAGAATTAATTCATAGTTCAAGATGCTGGTATCATTGATAAGTTGAACACTTTGTTAAGGAATTTTGATAGATAATACTGCTTTAGCTACTGATAATATGTTGTAAAAGAGAGGGTAGATTGAGTTGTGTATGAACTGTTACCTACTTTACTTTTAATAAGCAGGGAACTTTGTGAATGTTAGCAGCTTATTCCTCCGTGACGAATGTTTGCTTTGTCATTGTAACATTTATTATTAGCTCAGGTTATGATATGTTAGCTTTAATGAGGTGGAAACTTTGTTACGTTAGCATATATTCATTGGTCAGTATGGTAATTAGATAAGGTTATGATAAGTTTCTTGTTAAATATCAAAATGTTAATGTAAAATTACCAATAATATGGTTACGTTCTGTATACAATGTTAGTTACTTTACAATTGTTAAGTAGGAAACTTTGTTAATGTTGGCAATTTATTCGTGCGTAAGGTATGTTAAGTTTGTCATTGTACATTGTATTCTTAGTTCAGGTTAGGAAGTGTTACCTTTATTGATGTGAAAACTTTAATACGTTATCATATATTCGTTGGTCAGTATATAAAGAACTTATTTTTATGTTCTTTATAAAAAGTGATGTTCGAAAAATGACTTGAATTAATAGATCAATAGGTACAAAGATTATAAAAGAATGTTAGGGGAGGAGAAGGGTGGGGTGGGTGGTTTGATTTACTTATTTCCTGTTTTAGGATCCGTTAACTATTGCTCTTTACTATGATATTTTATTCAAAAAACTTCATATGTTATGTTTGGGTAAATCTTTTCATGCTTCTAATTATTCGATAATAATAATAATAATAATAAAAATAATAATAATAATAATAATAATAATAATAATAATTAATAATAATAATAATAATAATAATAATAATAATAATATTAATAATAATAATAATAATAATAATAATAATAATAATAATAATAATAATAATAATAATAATAATAATAATAATAATAATAATATAATAATAAAAATAAAATAATAATAATAATAATATAATAATAATAATAATAATAATGATAATAATATTAATAATGATAGCAGTACTAACAGTAATCATGATTAAATAATAATAATAATAATAAAATAATAATAATAATATAATAATAATAATAATAATAATAATAATAATAAATAATAATAATATTTGTTTGATAATAATAATAATAATAATAATAATAATAATAATAATTCAAAATTCAAAACAATTTATTCAAAACATAGAAAATTACAATCTAGTCATAAAATAACAAGATGAAATAAATTTTTATATTTCATCTTGTCAATTTTTCAATTTAAATAGTTATTTCATATAATATCAAAATTAATTTCAATAGTATGTGAAATGGGTTTACTAATTGCAATACAGTGTTGGGTCCTTTGAAAC
>JABUQX010066051.1:7500-10000 GCA_015478945.1 Trachelipus rathkii | reverse complement strand
GAAAGACGTACATCATACAGGTTGCGTGGGCGGAACGCCAACTAACCCTTGAGGGATGATGGATACGTTCAACCAGGTGTATGGGAAAACACTATAAGTGGAACGAGCGTCCAACCTAGGATGAATCACAGCAGGAAGAAGAGGAGTTAGAGGAGTCAGAAAACGACTTTGCGAATGAAAAATTAGGAATTAACTTAATGATGCGGGAAAGAAAACATAAGTCCCGGTTAAGTTGCAATCATGTACTGAGAGGAGTAACTTGGCAAGAAGTTTGTATTGGTGAGGTGCGCAAGTGTGCATTTTTAGACACGGGTTTGGTAATCAGTCTGATCCAGAAAAGTGTGGTTGATGATTTAATTAAACAATTTTGGCCATATCTTAAGGAACTGGACAGTAGACTTGGTACTAAACGGAGTGGCTCAGGACATTGTGAAATGTAACCAGGCAGTGGAAGTGGAAATTAGTACTCGCTACAGAAGGGTGTTGTTTCCATTGGTGGTGATACCGGACGGGTTTATTCCAGCATGTATGTTGTTAGGAATGAATTATCTGGTGGAGGTAGAAGCGGCATTGGACTTTGGTGAAGGAATAGTGTGTCATGGAGATGACGCAGATGATGTGAGCGATTCATTTCTGGCGACAATAGGAGCATACAATATAACAATTCAAGGTGGAAAAGAGGGTAATGTACTGTCAGCACAGGACATTATTGATCTTCAGGAAAGATCAGAGGTGGTAAGGATGTTGAAGGAAAAGGTTCAGAGGAAACAGGTACTAACCAAAAAGGACACAATATTAAAGAAATGTTTTAGATATTAGGATGTTTTTTTTAATAAAAAGGTAAATCTTGGTGAAGAGGAAGGGACCAGGGCAAGCTAGTGCAGTTATTGGGTTTAAACAGGTGGTGAGTGTATGTGTCATAACCCACCGGAACATGGCACATATTGGAAGAGATAAATTGTTGGACCTGGTGTCCAAGCACGTATGGCATCCAAGGATTTCATCGGTGGTGCAGGAGGTATGTCGGACGTGCCCAAAGTGCCAATTATATAAGATCGACCACCAGGTGATATTTCCGCCCATCTGGAAAATAGAAGTTAAGAACCCCTTCGAGCTGGTGGCAGTAGACGTAATGGCGATGCCGAAAACGAGAAAAGGGAATGTGGCATGTCTGGTGGCAGTAGATCATTGCAGTAAGTGGGCTGTGGTGAAGCCCCTAAGGGATAAATCTGCAAAGAGTGTGGTTGACGCTTTCGAGTGTGAAATGTTACCAGCTTTTGTGAGATTACCCTACAAGGTACTAACGGATAATGGAGTAGAGTTTAGGAGTGCCAGGTTCGAGGAAATGTTGCGAAACTACGGGATTGGACACATTTACAGCAGTCTTTATAAACCAGCAAGTAACGGGGCTGTGGAACGCGCCAATAGAACTTTTGCAGAGTTCTTAAGGAACATCATGGAAGAAGGTGCTGACTGGGATACTTCCTTGACAAGGGAAGTGCTGGTATACAACGGTACAAAGCATGCGGAGTTGGGAATGTCCCCAGAGGAAAAGCTAATGGTGGAAAGGCATGAAAAAGGAAGGGTGATACCAATCCCGAGGAGTCAACAGGAAAAATGGCAGGAAGGACACCCTAACTGGTTACCGTATGCGGTGGGAGTGAGGGTTAAAAGGAAGGTTGTCACGGTTGATAGGAGTTTAGACAAAAAGTTAGGCAAGAAATATGAAGGTCCATTTGTAATCACCAAGGTCATATCAGGAGGAATGTCGTATGACATACAAGGGAAAACAAAGGTAGCTAGGGTACATTACTCGCATTTAAAGGTGTGGGCGGATCCCCCGGAATACCTTAGACAGTATTTCCAGTGTCAGGAGGAACGGGACCTGTCGGAGCCAGCCACAACAAGGATAGAACAGGTACCCGAAGAAAGCATAGTCCATGTACCATGGGTTGGACGAGTAACACAGGAGGCGAAAACGCCAAAGAAACAAGGGGCAAAAATCAAGGAAGCATGGAGATTGTTAAAACAAATGGCATTACAGGGATCAAATGTTAAAAGAAGTGTGTCGGTGCAGACAGAGACCCAGGTCGGTGAAAACAGAGGCACTTGAAAAAACAGTGTCAGCATGGTACTTTCGCCGGTTTATACAAGTGAACAATGTGATTGGTTCTATGAGGTGTGAGTAGATAATGGCCAATAGAGTGAATATGACATTGAATCATTCGAGAGATCAATAGGGTTCCCAAAAGATAGTTACACGTTCGGAGTAAGGGTCAGCGACGAGAGTGAGGAGGAAACGGATTTAGGTTTAGACAAGGTAGTGGATTCAATCGAGAACCCGGAGGTAATCCCTACTGAGAATCAAGATACAGACTTTGAGACACACGAGGAAGACCAGGTGGAGGAACAGGTGGAAGAGGTAGGAGAAGTTAATATCAAGGTGACTAGCCCTGAAGGTTCAGAATATAGACAAAGGTCTATTTATGAGGAGCTTGTG
>JABUQX010066051.1:0-2500 GCA_015478945.1 Trachelipus rathkii | reverse complement strand
TAAATGTTCTTTCTTTAACATATATATATATTATATAGTATATAATTATATATATAATATTTATATATATATATATACATATATATATATTTAATATATGTATATTATATATATATATATATATATATATATATATATATATATATATATATATATATATATATATATATATATATATATATATATATATATAATATATATATATTTTTTAAATAAATAAATTTTTTGAATAAAATTTCCACGGTAAAAAGGGTCGCTTTTTCACTTCCATCCACGAAAAAAACTGTTTTTTTTCGAAATAATAAAAATAAATAAATAAATAAATTAATAAATTAATAAATAAATATATTAATTAACAAATAAAAAAAATATAAATGAAAAATAAATGAAATAAATAAATAAATAAATAAATAAATAAATAAATAAATAAATAAATAAATAAATATTTAAGTAAATAAATTAATAAATAAATAATAAATAATAAATAATAAATAAATAAATAATTAAATAATAAATAAGTGAATAAATAAAAATAAATTAATAAATAAGAAATAAATAAATAAATTAATAAATAGTAAATAAATAAATAAATAAAAAAATATAATAAATAAATAAATAAATAAAACTAAATAATAAATAAAGAAATAAATAAATAAATAATATATAATTTATCACCGTATATGACCCCGCACCGCACTGCAACGTTCCCTTTTAACTACTCCTAATACAGGTTAGTCTTACCGTATCTGGCTAAAATTTGGCAGCGCGCTAGGTAGTGACGTTACCTCGTCGTAGACGATGTTATGTCAACGTGCACACACCGGAGGGGAGTGTCGCCCCCCTAAAAAAACGAAATGTTCGTAGATAGTTGAAATTTGGAGAGCTGATTCGGAGTCGGATTTGTGGAAAGAGTCGGAATCGGAATCAGAGTTGGCATCGGCACCAGTGCTGGCTCCGGTGCGGTGCTGAGTTAGTAAATATTTGTGTAATGATTCAATATTTGTATCTTTATATATGTTTTCGATCCCGTTGATTTCAAATATAATGATTTCAAGATCGTGAGGGGTGTCTAGGACTCCCCTCCCTCATATGGGTTCCCCCCATGTAGAGATGAACGGAATGCATAAGAGAAGTGGAGAAAGGAGTAGGATTTGGAGTAGGAGAAGGATAGAGCCTAAGTCAAAGGAGTCGATGTTGACAACGGTACATATGCTGGAGCTGGTGCTGTGCTGAGTTAATAAACAATCGTTTAGTCCCAAACTGGTATCAAAATATATGTTTAAAAGGTCGTAGAACTCGAATATGAGGGTTGTAAGTTCGTAAAGGGTGTCACAGTATGAGACCCCCCCGGATGGGGTCCCCCGTAGAAATATATGGAACACAAAAACAGATGAATATGGAGGAAGGAAGTAGGAAAGAGTTAGATGAGTCTGAGACAGAAGAGTCGGAGTTAACAACAGCACCGGTGTTTTAGCCTGTGCGGTGTCGAGTTAAACATTCGTATAATATCAATGTTGTTGTCTTTATATATGTTATCTGTTTTGTAGATCCCGAATATGAGTGTTGTAAGCTCGCAAAAGGTGTCTGGGAGGGGACCCCGAAGAAATGGACGGTATGCAAAACAAAAGAAGATGGAGGAAGGAAGAAGGAAAAAGGAGGAAGGATGGAGGAAGGAGTCAGAGAAGGAGATAAAGTTGGTACCGGCACCAGTGCTGGAGCAGGTGCGGTACGGTGCTGAGTTAGTAAACATTCGTTTAGCCTCAGACTGACATTTTCTTATTTTCAAAATCTCGTTTTCTTTTATAAACGTCAACTAAAATATATTGTTTGCTATTTTATTTTATTAGTTTCATTTTACATTTATTATTTGTGTTTAGTTTTTGTTTTCTATTTAAATTTTTTAATTTATTTTCAAATTTTTATGTTTTTTATTTATTTATTTTTTTTTTAATTTATTTGTTTTATTTGCTTAAAACATTTTGTTTTTACTAAAAAAATTTATGCTTTTCATGTTTAAATCTTAAAAATTTCCGTTTTTACACACCCTAAAACAGTAAATAAGTAAATCAAAAAATCAAACCACATAACTTACCCTCCTCACCCCATCCGTTATCTATTGATCTATTGATCTATTATTTATGACATATTTTTTATAACATAACACGAAACCTTTATTCTTTTTATGTTTATAACTTTAAAAAATTTAAATTTTACATACCCTTAATCAGTAGATCAAACCACTTAACCTACCCTTCCAACTCCACCCGTGATCTATTGATCAATTGATCTATTAATCTATTGATCTATTGATCTATTGATCTATTGATTTAAGTCATATTTTTTTTACTAAAATTGTTATATTTTACGTACCCTAAAGCAGTAAATCAGTAAATCAGTAAATCAAATCACCATCCCTCCAACCTACTGTCCACCCAATGAGCTTATTTGATCTATTGAATCTATTGATCTATTGGATTCAAGTCATATTTTTTTTATTAAA
>JABUQX010066050.1:75000-83422 GCA_015478945.1 Trachelipus rathkii | reverse complement strand
TCTCCACGGCTCCGGCTCCGCAGCCCTCGCTCTCTGTAGAGCGAATTGCAAGTCGCAGCCTTTTTCCAGTTGCGGTTTTCTCGAACTTGCCTCTGGACTCTTTCTTTTAGCGGCCGACAATTGGTAAGACGAAATCTCGAAGTCGCAGCCTTTGCTTTGGAAATTTACCTCACTTGCCAGGAGGGTTTTAGAGAGAGTATCTTGGAGTGAATTTTATTCTCTTTGTTGATTCTGTTAATTGATCGCTGACTTGACTGCTGTATCTGGATGACACTTAGTATCTCATGAAATGGATTGTTAAGTTATAATATATTTTTCTCTTTTAGACTTATACTAAAATTTTGCTCGCGCAAATCTTCGCATAAATAAAAATACTTGAAAATTATATTAACAATGTCTGCAAACTTGTAAAATTGAACATACGGAACAACAAAGATTTTTTAAGTTACTATAAACATAATAAATCACTTATTGACATTAACCTAAAAGCGGCTACACACAATCGGTATATTACGTAAGATATATATTGTAGACAGCTACTTCATAACAACTACTTATCCACGTTATATAGTTAATATAAGTATATATGTATATATATATATTACTATATATTAATCAGCATGCATTTACTAATAGGACATTGACCTCTTCTAGATGTTTCTATATATTATACAATATTTATTCATAAACTACGTACTCCTAAGTGGTCTAGATTATATATATACTATATCTATATATTACTATATATTATATATAAATTAGTAAATAATTTTATATACTATATAAACTATAACCAACTGAGCTCTCTACATTTCTATTATATCGCACTGGACTATTATATTTTTTAATCTCTTTCAATAATGGTGAATTTTATCAGGGAGGTTTATATTTATTACCTTGTTTATACCTTCAAACTATTTTCACAGTGTTACACAGGGTTATAAATGTTAATAAAACCGTAACTGTAACGGACAGTGTGTAGGGCACAAACCTTAAATGGCATAAGATAACAGAAAACGAAAAAAAAATTATGGATATGATGATTATGTTATTACATCAACAACAACGCTATTCTACAAATTACAATGTGAGTCAATGCCAGCCATAAAGGGTCGTTGTCCTGAATAATGCGGTTGGTACCCCCCTGCAGAGCTTCCTCTCCAAGCTCTCCTACCAAGCAATTTCGGCATTGATTCGGATGTTGTCAAAGCGATTTGCAAGTCTTCCCTCGAGTGTAGACATTGGAGATGCTTCACGGCGCTACGAACACGCCTACCCACAAATCCCAAACATGTTTTCAATGGAATTCATGTCCGGGTCTCCTCGGAGAAATGGCCCAGGAGTCTGATCCCTATTCTGTTGTAGGTACCGTGTTTTCTGAACGACCCTTTCAGCTGTGCTGTGTGGCATTGTCTTGGAAAGTAACAAAAAAAAATGGACGGCCAATGAAGCGGTACGCGAAAGGCAACTACTATCAGTCTTTGGAGGATGTCTCCGCATTACCTTTCAGCCGTTTTGCAGTTCCCTCTGCTGCACGACTACTGCAGATGACATGCGAGTTCGATACCAAACAAATACCTTACCCACACCATCAGCACAGCCGTCACCTCCTAAAGGGAATACCTGGGGAGATTATTGCAAGCAGAAAAGTGCACTCACCTGCACTGTCTCCAAATTCGCCGATGTTCATCTGATCCATGTAGTGTGAACCGTTGACGTCATCTGTGAGTGTTCAATCTCCCATACGCTTGTGAAAATTGAAATCGCAACCCGAAGCTCCCTGATCAGGAGAGGGCGATGGCAGACCTTTCTAATACGTTAACAACACGTTTGTTCTGTCGTCTTCTCACTGTACACTCTGAACATCGGCACAGTTCTGACCTCACGGAACCCTGTGTGTGCAGCCTGTTACGCTTGTTTGGAAACGATCACGAAGAACTGCCAGACAACTGCCAGACGGAGGATCTGTCATCTCTCTCGGACCCCGCACTCGGGCGACCCTGACCATGTCGTCTACGGATGCTGCCAGTCTCCCTGAACCGACGAACGATTCGACTGAACCGTAGATTGGTTTACCCCGAGTTGCTGAAGCCCACCGTCTCAGCTCGAGAAATGGCCTGCTTCCGCACCAGCCAATGTCGATAACTCTTCTATGACACCGTCCTCTTCTATAGACGATGGTCTTTCCATGGTTGACAGTATTGTGTCAAGCTACGAGCTTACAGCATAGGGGTTTTATTTCGTTAGCTTGGTTTGGTGGTCCTTGCCACTCTTGTTTCCTATAAAGCGTACTTAGGATTTCGTAATATTTGCGCTTTGACTTGTCTTAGTATTATGCCATTAGTATAGTCCATATACGGTGTAGTACCATACCCAGGTATAAACTTCTCCAAAGTTAGGTATGACCCAAATCAAAATCAAACACTAAGCTCTTACTATTTCATAAAATGAAAGTATACAATATATCATTTACGTGGTGATGGCATTAAATTGTCCGCGCAGTTAGGATATATATATATTCCATATTATATATATATATAGTATATATATACCTATACTATATATACCTTATAAATAATATATTATATATATATGTATATATAAATATATACTATATAATTATCTAGATATATATATTATATAATATATATATACTTAGATATAGTATATATACATATATAGATATACTTATAAGGTTAAATTAACTTCTATAGAGTTATATAATATTACCTACTATAGTACTATTATTATAGGCCTAAAGGGCGGCCCGTAAACTTTAGAATTCATTTTCTGTCTTTAGGGGTAGCGCGCATCCCAAAAAAGTATTGGCGTAGACCGCTGGCCTATAGCACTCAATTACAAGTTACCTGCATTGTTTCGAGGGTTTATAATAAAAGATTCCACCGCCGGTCAATAATAGATAAGAATCGGCAGAGAGAACAAATGAAACATAGAGGCTATTGTTTTTTTAATAACTTTAGCTAAAAAAATACGCGCGTGTAAGGACCGATTTTTAAAAGGTATTTGTAGGAGGTTTATTTCGTATTTCCCGAGGAAAAACGTAACAAGAAAAACATTTCCGTGAAACCAATGATGAACAAATAGGAAATTCGAAGTTATCTAGCAACATTTCGAGCTATAATTATAAAAATAATAATAATAAATCAATTAATAATAATAATTAATATATAATAATTAATAATACATAATAATAATAATAATTAATAATAATAATCCAATAATAATAATATAATAATAATAATAATAATCTAATTGAATATAATAAGCACGTCGCTGTCGCCCTCTCGCCGAACGCAAATGATATTAGGCTTGTCTGCGGTTCGTCTGGCTTACGCCCATCTAACTGGAACCGAAACGATATTGAACCGCGCCTATAGTTACAAAACAACCCAAGGCAAATGGACCTAATTAGACGAAGTATTAAAGAACAAATTGCCATAAAAAATTATATAATGTAATACACAGCAAAAGAAGGAAGAAGCACTGTGGGCTCTCTCTCTCTCTTCTAAAAAAAATTCTTTTGTCATGTTATGACGAGAGGGGGGCAACTTTCCTTAAGGGCTTCGGCCTTTTTCGTTTTTTTTTCAATATTATTTATACCCTCCTCTCTCTCTCCTCTCCTCTTCTTCGTTTCCCTCCTCTCTCTCTCTCTCTCTCTCTTCTCTCTCTCTCTCTCCTCTCTCTCATCTCCTCTTCTTCTTCTCTCACTCTCTCTCTCTCCTCTCATCATCTCTCTCTTCTCTCTCCTCTCTCTCCTCTTCTCCTGCGCACAAATAGAAACATTCATTCATGGAATTCTTTATTTTGCATTATATATAAGTATATAGTATATATTATAGTATATTATATATTATATAATTATAGTATAGATATATATATAATATATTATACTATATATATAGATATATATATACTATATATACTATATATTATACTAAACTATGAATTGCGTTAAAAGTCTATATATTACTATATTATATATCTATTATATATACTATATATACTATATATAATATATATATGCTAGATATACTATAGTATATGTATATATATATATTATATAATATATCATTAATATATATATATATACTAAACCTATTTACTATATATACTCATATATATATATAATATCATTAGTAACATATATACATATATATCCTATTCTGTTTTACGACTCCGTGCAGTTTTGATATATTTTTTTTTTTTAATATATTGATTCTGACTATACCCACACTACTACTATATGATCTTAACAATGAATTTCAGTGGTACAGGACGACATGATTCAAAAGATCGAAACAAACAATTGAAATAATTTTTTACAAAATCACATTTTATCGTTAAATCAGTCTGTCTTCGAAGAGATAATCCGAAATTATACTCCCGAAAGTGAACGACACCTTACAGAAAAGCACCCAAATACATATTTGGAATCAAGAAGTATTAAAACAGCTTAATTAGCAAAATGGTAAAACAAATATACGTACATCTTTTCATAGACAACTGACCAGACATATCTGCGAAAAGTACGGACACTTAACAGCAACACAGCCACCACGATTCACATATAGTTGGACATCCACTTTAAAGAATATTATAAAAATAGTAAAACAAAAAAAAAAAGAACAAACAACAACACGTCTCAGAAGGCCAGCGTACGACGCCCATTCGGCTACGGAACAGCCCGGGGACCAGAGGGGAGGGGGACGTTCTTCCATACCCATTGGGGAGGGGCGGAGGAATCCCCCGCGACCGACACCCACAAACCAAAGAGCGGATTCCGGATGACCCGGTCCCGAAGGGGGGGAAATGGTCCTACCCTGTCGTTCCCGCGGAAGGCCGCGAGAGACCCCGACTCCTGCCATCTTTGCGGTTTACCGCGTGGGTATCCTTTAGTTAAAAAAAAATTAAACTGTGACGGAGTCGTAACAAACGTAAAAGTCGTATATATTGTTGAATCATTGTCGTTAGCCACTTAAACTTGATGTTTTATAGGATTCAGGGGGTATACTAAAAAATATCTTAAAAAACAAAACAAAAAAAAATTTGCAAACTGAGGAGTCGTAAAACAGAAAAGTCCGTACACTATATATTATATATATATATATATATATATAAATATATATATTATATATACTTAGTAATATATAGTGTATATATATATATATATATATCATGAATATATACTACTATACTATATATAATATGCTATACATACTATATATATACCTAGTATATATATATATATACTTATAATATATATCATATATATACTATATATCATATATACTAATATATATACTATATATATATATATATATTAAGATAAAATAAACAAATTGCGACTAAATATCAGAACGAAAACAAACGGGAGGAGCTTCAAACAAAACTGGGAGGAGCTTCACACAAAACTGGGAGGAGTTTTAGAAAAATGGGTGGAGCTTTAGACGAACATGGGAGGAGCTTCAGACGAAAAGTAGTTAATATGCGGTAGGGCTATTATACAAGGATTAAAGTTATAACTGAATTCATTCCCAAACGTTAGAAAATAGTGTGTCATAGACTCAGTTTATGGGTGCTCAACACATGACCCTGGGGCCCCTGAATACCCGTATTTTACTATTTAATATTAATAATTCAGATTTTATTAAAATGATCCCTAGTCCAGATTTCCATGAAACTTATATGAAATGTTTAAAATAAGTTGAAAAGGAGGAAACTCGTAAAAGAAAACTTGGGTAATGACTCTTAAAAATGGTGTGAAGTCTCTCAATGACTCGAATAAACGTTAAAATTCACCCCAAATTCATGTGTATGAAAAACAAATCTGAAGATCTGTCGTAGCCCCGACCCATGATTGACGATAAAATTAAATAAAATTCTTCAACAATATAAATCTGAATAAAAAATGTATCTGCAACTTTAAAACTGATTTGACATGTTTTAAAACATTAAATTTTCCGACATCAATATTTTTTTTCAGGGTCTTTTCGCAATTATTTTCCTCCTTCATTACAGTTCATTTCAAATTTTTAATGTTAGTTTCATGAAAATTTGAAACGTCGATCTTTCAAAAAAATTTTCTTCATATCCATAAACAAAAGTTATAAACATGAACTTTGCCGACTTCATAACTTTTTTCACTGTTAATTCTCGTGGTTCTTCCCATGTTAATTCTTCATTACATTTCATTTCATTCAAGTTTCAAGAAAATCTGAACAAGGGGATCCATTTTAATAAGGACCAATATTTTTTGGATTTTTTTTTATTGAATTATTTAAGCGTTGCAAAAGTAAATTTATCTGTCTATATAATTGGTGAAATTTTAATTATATTTGTTATTTAAAAACTCAACAATGGTAATAACATAGTAGAGATATTATTAGTACTTCAATCCTATGTTATAATTTTCGGACCACCTTGTGTGTGTGTGTGTGTGTGTGTGTGTGTGTGTGTGTGTGTGTGTGTGTGTGTGTGTGTGTGTGTGTGTGTGTGTGTGTGTGTGTGTGTGTGTGTGTGTGTGTGTGTGTGTGTGTGTGTGTGTGTGCGATTTATTCTTAGTTTATTACAAAAAAATAAAAATATATTTAAATTGTTTTGTATTTAGCAAAATTTATTTCTAAAGTCATATATATTTTTAATATTTATCGTGGTAAATTTTTTTTAAGAAAAATGACTAATACTTGTTTTTAAAATATTGCTGGATTACTTTATGCTCGAAAACGTCATAAATAGTGCATGAATTTATTTTCAATTCTAAAAGGGCATATCAAAAAATTGCCCGACAATATTCCTATCTATCTGACCTACTGTATATATTGTGTCATTAAGATGAATTAGTAAAGTTAATTAAAAGCGAAGAATATCAAATTTCTAAATTCGTCCACGACTCAAAAGACATCGAGAACTGGTTTAGCCTAACCTAGAAATTTACAGGTTAGGTTAGGTTAAGTTAGGAATACCCTTTTACTAATGTTTGCTAATTTTAAAACACTATTTATTGACTCAGCTGATAAAAGATACAATAATATTTGAAAAAGGTTACATATCTTACTTTTATTTCATATAAAAAAAATGGCCAATAAAAATTCATAACGTATATAAAAAGGTTTAGTTTTTTTGAAAATATCATTTTCTTTTTACATTTCATCATTAGTATGAAATAAAAGTAGAAAAGGCAATACATTTATTGAATTAAGTCATTGATTATCTATAAACTAGTCCCAAATATAAGCAACAAAAAAAAAAATTTAATTACTTTCAATAAAATTAATTTTCGCACCTTAAAATGTTTATTTTTATTTAAACTTTTTGTTTCATATACAGTAAATTTAATAATTTACAATATTCACTTGTCTCCGTTAAGTAACTTTTACCGTATATATATATATAATAATAATATATATATATATATATATATATATATATATATATATATATATATATATATATATATATATATATATATATATATATATATATATATATATATATATATATATATATATATTAAATAATTATTTAATCAAATCCTGATTATAACAGATCATTAAACAGCAATAAACAAATTCTCTTTTGCAAACAATTATTTCGAATTTTATGTGTTTGTTTACAAAAATGCGCAATAAAGTAGCTTCATTGGAATTTAGTCCTAAAACTATGGTGTAGGTGTGTGTGTGTGTGTGTGTGTGTGTGTGTGTGTGTGTGTGTGTGTGTGTGTGTGTGCCTTCATCTTCATTTTCCCCACGGATCCCCCCACAGACTTGCCGGAAGCAGAATAGTTAAGAAGAGAAACAAGACTCAATTCGAAAAGAAATTCCCTGATTTATGCCCTCCCCTCATACCATTAATTGCGAGACTGTAGCAACAAAATCCATTCAAGACCTTCACACACCACAACAGACCCCTACTGTGGCATCTTGTTGGTATAGGGTTCATCCCTTGGGAGCAGGCCCAGAACCATACCCCCCTCACACCGATCGACTACCATCCATCTTTTCCAAATGAATGAACCGTTTTAACACACACACACACACCTACACACACACACACACACCACACACACACACACACACACACACACACACACACACACACACACTCATTTATTATATTCTCTTGTTTACTTATTTCGTCACACCACACATATAATTCGTTCATTCTTCATTTTATCAATTCTTCTCACACTTAACACGCACTTTCTTCAGATTCACCACACAAAACGAAATCATCAGCGAACAATAAGCAAAACACCCTCCACTCTCCTCTATTTTCCATCAGTCTAAAGCTCTCCCTTACCATTCCTAATACAAATTCTTTCGTCACCCCATCAATATGTTAATTACATAGCTATAGAGACATAACACATCAATAAATCACTTTGCTTTTAATATTAAACCGT
>JABUQX010066050.1:32500-65000 GCA_015478945.1 Trachelipus rathkii | reverse complement strand
AGAAGGGAAGATTGGAAATCAAAGATTTGGTGCCAAACTCTTTCATGGACACTTTTCATATGTCCAGGGTCACAGGAGCAGAATCACCAAAATATAGCAGCTTAGAGGACCAAAAGTCACAGAGAAGGGAAAGATTACACCAGTTGATCATTCCTCAAAGATTATTCATTACGATGATCAGAATCAAGATTAGAAGAATTACTTGTTCCCAAACCGTCCCGTTGAAGGTAAATTAAAAAAAACTCTTTGGAAAGAGCACAAGCTAGACCAATTGGTCTAGCTTGTGCTTTGGAAAGAGCACAAGCTAGACCAATTGAAAGATGGTTATATGGTTTTGATAGTTTCTCATTTTTTCGACAAACGTTGAATGAACAAAAGCATCTAGAAGGAGTTAGAAGTAAAAATTTATAAAGGAAACGTAATAGTTTGGAGCATCGATTTTTTTTATGCTCGGAAGCACAAGTTCTAATAAAGGATCTAAGGGGAAACATCGTCTGGACTTTACTCTTTCTTATTTTAACCTAAAGACAGAACGATATTAAAAAAAATTATGGTAAAGATGTGTAATTAAAGCTATAGGAAACAATTGGATAAACAAATATAATAGGCAAAAGGTATTAAAAGATAGAGGAAGAAAGCAGGGTGCCTTGGGTATCATCGCGGCGTGGTGGATCGTCCGAGCTCGAGTTCATTTTTGAGCGGGCGGAGGTCACACCATCTCCCCGAGCTTTGCTCTTGCGTACCAAACGGGTATTGCTTCATTTCTCTGTACTATAGTTAGAATAGTCCGGTAACACTTTCTTGTTGGGATGTTGGGTTGGGAGGATACCCGCGGTATACCAATTGTATAGCAGACATTACGGGCTTTTAATCTGATATCCCTCTTGATCCCCCGCACTGCAACATGCGGTGGTTCAATTTTTCGTCCTTATGAATGAAGAGGCAACAGTTAATAGTATTCTTATATGGGGCGGTTCTCTATTAATAGGGAATTAATGGTAATTCCTGTTCCATTTAACATCTAAGAACCATTTTAATTTGCGATTTATTTTGAGGCTATTATTATCCTGTAACATAGGAGAGGAAATACTCAAAGAACGAGGATATGTTCGGAGCAGGCCGCCTCTGGCACGACAACCACCTGGTGATACATAACGTCTGGGCCTTGACGGGACTCGGTTGCTTTATAATTTGTTCTTGAATCCAACTTTTTTGGGTTGGAGGATAGGCTCAACTGTACTAATTATAATGGCGGAGGCACCGGTGGCGTGCACATATTGTCCTCACGCGCAAAATGAGGCTGTGTTTCAATCCCAGAGAAGTCAGTTAATTCTTTTTCTCTATTTCTATAATATATTGTTCTTTTCTTATATACATCCCTTATATATATTTGGGATTATTATGCAATATTTAACACCATATAAAAATTTATAACTATAAAGAACTTTGTAGAAGATTAGAGACTTAGTTCAATTACAGGCACTGGACACGCTTTGGTGACATAGGTCTTTGCCAGTATATTGACGGTGAAAGCTGGCGGATTGCTATTATATAGATCTCGCTTTGCTTTGGACATCGCAACCATAATATATTATTAAGTTGGTTGGACGCGATCCTTATGCCTCAATTGTCATACCCGGAATGCACCCGCGGGCATGGTATTCGTTCTCAAGGCTTACATGGAATAACAAAGCCAAATTCAACTTTCAAAAATTTACCTATTTATAGGTTGATATATAAATGCAACATTCCGCCACACACCAAAAAACTCTTTATTTATATTTTCTGGGCTTCTATATCCTAATCAGTCGCAACATCTGCGTGTTGCCGGTCGCCAAATCAAATCCCAACCCTTCCCACCGAGAAAAAGGAGGCTATTGTTGGAGAAGTCTTGTTCTGTTTGGACCTGTCTCTAATTATACGGTGTTGTAGGTTTCCTCGTTCTTATCATTCCCACGGGTACATAATTGACTGCTAATTGCCGGGTATTATATTAAATTGCCTAATATCTTTCTATAAATATCATCTCAAATATAAAGAACAGAGAGATAGGGACACCCGTTTGTCTGGACAGAGCCTGGGTTGCACTTGTTCGCCAACATTGACTGGTGAACCACCTCGGTAATGCACTGGATTAAAATAAAAGAATAAAAATTGTTTCTCCTATATAACTGGATATTAAATCACAACTAACTTTTATTCCTTTTTTTGGAAGTTTGGAGGCATAGGCCTCATATTGGTAGATTTATGTCGAATTAGCCCCGAGAGACCAAATAAGGGCTTTATTGTTCTTAACTCCACGCCAAAAAGGAGGGTTACTGCCGGTTGCAGAGGTCATAGCGGTGGTTCAAGGCATCGTGAGTTTTACCCGACAGGCACGCCTATAAAAGCTGAATCTATTCTAGCCTTCTTCAATTATATGTTCTTTCTTCTTTAACATCTAAATCTAATGTTGGCGATTAATTTGTGGCCAAGTGCAATTTTATTTTTTAAACCAGGGAGGCATATAAAAATATAAAATTTCCTTTCAAATATGAATACGATCGACGAAATCCAGGACAGGCATCTTGGACACACTCTATGGTGATGTTATGGGGTTCGGCCTTATTGACAACCGAATTATTGAGCGCAACTCGGATTGTCTTATATAAAATTAGATTATTTAATTATGCCCTTGAAATCCAGACTCTGTTCTTGGGTTGGAGGACCTCCATATAGCTTCAGATCTCGTATTAAAATAATAAAAACCATAAACTGAACTACAAAAAACCCTCCTCCAAACCTCAAACACGAAGAAGAGCATCTGGGGGCAACGTATTGTCCGGGCCAAACCCTGGTATAGGGCTCACATCCCCCTCAAATACTTATGCAAATAAAACACAATATAGGGGTGAAACCAGTCAAGATTGTCGTCGCGAATCAATGAAAGACAAATAGACAGAGGTGGTTCAAGCCTGTGTCTAGGTGAGTCTAGATGGACTCCCCATGTGAGACAACAGTGCAAGATTAAAGGATGCAGCATTTCATTTAAAAATTCCCACTTTTAAATCAAAGGTCATCTACGTATCTGTTAGAGACTGATTTCTGGGACCAGGCCACGTTCTATCTTTTTACAGCATCTTATTTCCTAAAATTTAATCCCAGATACTAGCTATATAAATTGGATGCGGAATTTACTATGAATGCAGATATTTAATCTATTTAAATAAATATAGGAAGTAATCTCAAATTCACGAGAAGATATGGACAGACAGGAAGAACCACAATAGCGTAACAGCACCAATGTCGATGATATTGTAGGGTATGGGAGATCCTTTATGGCCATTCATTTTATAGATGAGTAACTTGACACTACGGATGAAACAGCCATTCTGTATGTTGCTTTATTAATTGTTACTTTCCCTGTGAACAGGGTTGTATAGGATTTCTAATACAACTACAAACATAGGGCACATTATTTCTGAAATATATTGAACGGTTTGCAAAGGGAAATAGAGTATTCTCCCTCAATTTGCGTTCAACGTAAACCAACAAGCCATCGAACGAAAAATAGGGCAGGAAGTGAGCATACTTAGGGAATAAAACCTTGTCCCCGCTCACCTTGAATAAACTGGGGATTTGAACTGTGGATCGCAACCCAGGATTTGAAATGTATGACCAGGAGCTCTCCGCAAGGCGGTCATGCGGACGTGGGGACGGAGTTCAGATGTTAGCTTTCCTTTTTAAAAAAAATTCTCACTTTAGACGAATGTACGCAGAAGTTAAAAGAGTTGTTCCTCTTACTACACGAATGTTTTTTTCAATTCTAATTTTGTGATTATTTTTACTTTTTAGTAATAAAATTATTGAGGTACAGTTCTGAAAGCATAACACTAAATAAGAATCCAAGGGCTTCCTCGCTTCTGTCTTCTATATACAGTATATCATTCATTATTCATAATATATAATTATTGTAAATATAAGGCGATTTATATATTTATTATAGATGTGTATATAATATATATATATGTTATATTTAGTTCAAATATTATTAATTTTATTTATTATTAATATAAAATTTATAAATTATATATATATAATAAATTAAATAAAATATATATAGTAAGAACGAGTAGATATGGACTAGAGGTAATATACTATACTGGTACATACGCTGGTGATATTATGTCGCCTTGTTGACGGCAGAGAATATAAACTAAATATTTTGGAAAGAAAAGGATATTGGGGGGAAAAATATTTTGGCACCTCGGTGCGTTAACGTTGAATAATTTACTTTAAATAAATGATACAGTTAATATTGTAACAATAAGATATTTCGCTTTAATTTCTCTTCAATTAAAGATTAAATCGTATTTGAAATTGATTTTCTATGAAATTTCGATATTTTTATGTTTTAAAAATCTCAAGGGAAAAAAAATCTATTAAATTTGGCCCTTTCTTTTTTTGATGGAACTTTATGTAGCTTGAAATCAATAAAGGTAGATACCAAAAAAAGGAAAAAATGGAGGTTATAATTTAGAGAGGTAGTATGGCTTTACCTATAATATTTTGGACCAGTAGTATCAAAAATGGTTATAACAACTCAATGCAAGGGTAAGATGGGGGACATTTAAATATAATTTTTTTTTTGATTTTTGGTTTGGGACTTTCAACACCTGGCTATGGTTTATTTAGTGGTACATTTACAGGTTACCGAAACTGTCGAACCGCTAGAAAACCCCGGTATTTTTCAGCCGCCCCGATTTTGGCCGGGAGGCTGGGGGTCGCTAAAATCGGGTGCCAGGGTCCAGGGCAGGGGCTCCCGGGTCGTTTCCTAGGGGACCAGAGGAACTCCTCTCGCTCCATGCGACGGCTACGCCTTATCAAAGCAAGCCATCCAGCTCCAGGCTCTATCATTCGACTGAGCTGCTCATTTCATGAAGTGTTTATGGAGGAATGTTCTAGAACTTTCCTGAAGCGGAAGCAGAGAATAACAATGATTCGAAATGTGGGCGACAAAATTTACCGTATCAATGGGGAAGAAGAGAAGCGCAGTCAAATTAGCGGTGTGGGATTATATTCTCATATCCATTTAGGGAGATAACAGAAACTCTGCTCGGTTGTATTTCCTCTAAGATAGTTTTTTCGGCACGCTGTCCCATTATAGATGAAAAAATAGCATTATAACTATATATAATTTGCTTTTGTCTTCTTTTTGCAATCCTATATTATAGATGCCGTTCCTTACTTATTTTTACTACTCATACAATTATTTAAAACCAGATATATATAATGAACTAAAAAAAACCTTCGTTTTTTTAAGAAAAACATGAGGTATCATATAAAATTTTAAAGTATTTTTGACCTTTACGAGCGATTCTCAGGGATATTATTTGAAAAATATTTTTATTATTATACTTGTAAAAGGTACAACGTTCCAGGGACTGGTCTTGCTCGTTATCTTTTTGGTACAAATACGATATCAAATACTAACAAATTTGTAAAAACAATGTAAAAAAATAATATTTTTTTTTCAATGTAATATTTTTTAATTACAGCATCGTTTCGTTCCTATAATGCATAAAAAGGACACCATCTAAACTGATCTTACATTAAAGCAAAATTGTATAGTTTCGCTTTCATTTTCATCGCTTTTAACAGTGATTTCGCATAAAATACTTCTATAATTTCACAGGACGCATGATCCTTTCAAAACGTGTTTTCGCATAGCAAAGCAATATTGATTTTGAAATACGCAATCACGAAACCTCACCCCTACCACAAAACCCCCAAAACTTCACGAAGCTTTATTCCTCCACACAGGTGAATAACGTGCATCAAGCACAATCACACTTCACCTTTAATTTTTTTTTGTTTTTTCTCCCACCTGAGCAGTCCATTTATATTCTAGAAAATATAAGAACAAAACATCATAAAAAATAGAAAATTTATAGATGCTACACTAAACTGTTTAGGTTTAAAATTCAAAAAAATAAGCAAAATTTTAATGACAAAACATCAAAAAGGATTTTAAAAATTTAAACTATCAAAATCAAAAATAATGTTTTCCAATGTAGTTATAACAAACCCCTCAAAATTAAAAAATTTTTGTTTTGAAATGTAACTACTTTCAGAGGGAGTGTAAATGTATACCCGCTCTTCTGTCAAAACAAACAACAGCCATATGATTTTCTAACCTAATAAAAAAAGATAATATAATAAAAAAATTAATATATTCACGAATCGCGCAAGTTTGTAAATAAATAAACAGAAATCAAAATAAATATGAATGGATGAAATGAATATTCCTTTGATGTTTTACCATAGAATTTAAATTCAAGTATGTTTTCCATAATGGAAGTTCACAATGAATAATTTATAAATAGCAATATCAAGGGACTGCTAAATGTTTTACGTAGAGTGTTTTATATCATCAATAGGAAAAAAAAGCAAAGAAAAGGTCTGAACGCCATAAGATTCTCATCATACATTTGATTTCTCAAACCAAACACTCCTTTATTTCCCTTCCATTATTACCATTGCTTAGTCTACATGATCACACTTAAAAAAAATTGTACATTTATTTCACTCTATCACCATGCACATTTTTGGGATCTTCTTTACAAATATAACTACTACCTAAACCCTCTCGAAAGACGGTAACAAGACGGTGTCTTATCCTCAACAAAAAATTTTTTTGGTTTTTTTTTTTTTTTTTTTTTTGCAAACACCACCACCCTTTGCCATTATTCTAGGAACCAAGCAAACTTCCCACCTACTCCAAAAAGGAACTAAACTCGCATTTTCATTCTATAAGATAGCAATTTTCATTTTTTCCCTGCAACCAAAATTGATCACAGACGATTATTTTTCTTGCATTCCCTACAGTTGCAACTTTGTTCTGAAGGGTATACTTACAAATACCCCACTCATTCCTCGATACACACTAAATGGATTTCAAGATACTTATCGCTCCCAGAATAAACTAAAGCACCACACGATTTCACCCCTAACATTTCTTCTTTTAGTTCCACTTAACACCTAAATCCCATGCCTATACATTAGTACTTTTCCCTAAAAGATTTAAATCAAATTACCCCAAACCCAACAAACACTTAGCATCCACGCAATCACTCTTTCCGGCTCACCTCTCCTTTCAGCTTTTACTGGCATCATTGCAATTCTAATTATTTACCGGAAATTTCGAACTCACCTAAACAACTTTAACGTTTTTTTTTCTTTTCTTTTTTGTATTTTTTTTTGGGGGGGAAGCAATACTCTTTGAGATATAATTATATCTTTAAATTTCGATAATAAACCGGATTTCTCCATTTCTTTTACATTTTAATTAAATTTTCATAATCTTCAAATCCTCTATTATCTACCAATCGAATCTATGAGTTCTCCAATTTATTAATTAAATTTTAATAAATCTAAAATCCCCTATTATATATATATATATAATATATATATTAACTACTTTCCTTCATTCCTATCTAAACTTTTTCTTATTTAGATAGTTATATTAATATATATATAATATATATATATATATAATATATATATACGTTACGATATATATATAAAATTCGATACTTTATTTATATTTATAATAAATAATATAACACAAGTATTAAAATTGAATCATTGGATATATTAGTATGATAATATATATATATAATTAAATGTGTTATTAATTATTATTATTATATAGTATATATAAGAGGTTATATGCCAATGTATAATATAGTTAACTTATATATTATATTATTGATTACGTATTTTTATATTTTTTTAATAATATTATTTATTGTAACTGAGAAAATGAAATAATAATGTTTATAAATATATAACTATATATAAGCTAGTTACTTATTGGGAAGGTATTATATTAAAACTTAATTATGAGGTATGTTTCAATTGTCCAATTTATATTTAATATATGTATATTTTTAAATAATGTATTTATATTTTGATTAGGATTAAAATATATAAATTTTTACATATACTCATTTCTCATTACTATAAATGGAATAGTTTGTGTGGTTAAATTATTAATATACTTTTTATTATTATTAATTAATTTATAAAATAAAAAGCTTATTAATATATATTATTAACATAAGATCACTGGTTAGTATATAAAAACTCATTTTTTTGCTAAAACCTTTTCCCGACACATATAAATATATTATATACTATAAGTAAATTATATATATGTAGACTTCAAGAATTTCATTTTGTGAAATAACTAGAAATTCAATACTAATTAATTAAATTAGTACATAAGGTAATATTATTTTTATAAAATACATCACGTTTTCCCCTTTTGTATTTGATCACGCTAGAGATGTATTAAAGTTTCATGAGACATTATATAGATATGGGTATATATCCCTTTTATAAATCCATATTATAGTTTATATTAGGTTAGTTTATTATAT
The DNA here is from genome assembly GCA_015478945.1 of Trachelipus rathkii. NCBI lineage: Eukaryota > Metazoa > Arthropoda > Malacostraca > Isopoda > Trachelipodidae > Trachelipus > Trachelipus rathkii. The sequence continues at coordinate 56,577 of JABUQX010066050.1, read as the reverse complement.
AGTATAATTGGGGAGCCTTTATATTAATAATAATTTACCATTAGAGTTAATAGGGTTATTAAGTTATGGTAGGTAGACTACTTTACATTAAAATAATCCTATATTAGCATTAATAAGTAGAGTTTTAAGTTATTATTTAGTGGTATATATATATAGACTATTAATATTATAATCTATAAAAATATACATTATATTATAGGATATATAAGTAGAGATCATATTTATATAGCTATGAGTATATTTTAAAGTTGGTTAGGATAAAAGTATTTGTTATAGGTATATTGATAATAATTTTATTTACATTATATATATTTAATAATAATTAATATATATATATATATATATATAATAATATATATATAATATAAATATATCTATTATATAATATATTATATTTTATTAATTATATATATTATATTAGTAATATATATATATATATATATATATATATAATATTATAATTATATTATAATATATATATATACATATATAATAAATATATATATATAAATTAATATATATATTATAATATAATATATTAATATTATATATATATATATAAATATTAATATATATATAATTAATTATTATATATATAATTAGTTTATTGAGTTATGAAAAATAAAATAAATTTATAATAGCAAAAATATGGCTCAGGTAGTCGCTGTCTTCATTAGTACTTCTACACTAAATAATTATATATATATTATATATAATTATATATATAATTATATAATAATATATATATATATATTATACTTATATTATTATATATATATATATTATATATATATTATATAATTATATTATTATATATATATATATATATATATATATTATAATATCGAAATTTCGATAATCGTTGAAAAAATCATGGAACAGTTTATAGGAAGGTAAAAGAATTTACTGCTTATATAATAATAATTATATATCAAATATATTTATATTATAATTAGGTCCATTATAAATATCATATTATTTACATTACTTACAATATATAATAAGTAACGAGTGAAGATAGGACAGGCTTGGGACACTGGTGATGTGCCTTGAAGGGAGTATCGGTTGCTTTAAACTGCCCTCTTGAATCCAACTTTATTTTTATGGTGAGATTAGGTGGGAATGGTCCAGTGGTAAATGCATTCAGGTAATTATTGTCCTCTCTTTCGCACATGGACGGGGTGGTTCAAATCCCGGAGAGTGAAGTATAGATATCTTTTGGACCCTTGCCCATTATTGTTATTTGCTTTCTTATATTTACCTCTTATAATAGAGCCTCCATGCTTCACTAGAAGTATATATACAGTTTATACATTACATATATATATATATAGTAATATTATTATATAATATTCAGTGAGTATATATATAATATCTAGTGGTTTCCATTGTAATAAGAAATAAGCCTTAACTACTCAAACTCATGATTACATATTTATGTACAGTACTTATAAGATACAAGAATATATATATTTATAATTAATAACAATAAATCAAACACTTACACCTCTATTCACCTCAGGACGGAGAGTGTTTACGCACGCCAAAGACTATGTCAGATAACCGCAGCGGCTAATTACGGAAATTCAGTATTAGAGACACAGTGTTTTCTCGAGCATTCTTAAATGTGTTGTTGAGAGATTCTAGATAACACGCCAGTGCAAATACAGATTGAAGAAGAGTGTACCAAACGAGAACAGGAGGTGGCATGGAAAGAAGGAAAGCACCGCGCAAGCGAACTCACGCGCTGCAGCGTTCTAACACAATAATGTACAAAACAAACAAAAACGTGCGTCAGACACAGAGGATGCAATAATTCACTCCAACTTTATTCCTGAAGATGCTGTTAAGTGCGCAGGAACTCTAACAGAAAAGCATTTTTTATTAAGGCCGTTTGCTTTGAATCGACCCTGTCAACAAGCCGGGTGAAACCAGAGGCCTCCCAGATCCCCAGATAAGAGAACGGTACTCCGTACAAGGCCGATGAGACCCTTGTATGCTGGAGTAAAAACTGCAGAGAGGAAATAGTCTCGCACAATCTGAGCAACAGGAAGCGACCAGTTATTCATATATGAGAACGACCATAGCAACCGTTTGAGAAAGAGTTTCCAAGTCATTTTTTTTGTTTATGTTATGGAGCCAAGGGAAGTGTTATATTGGATACAACGAAGATGAAGACGCGAAGAGGCCGGTGGCGAGAAAAGAGATAGAGCATAAGGTTAGGAGGTGTTTTAGAGAGGGAGGTTTGTAGAAGTTGTGCTGCAATTATATTATAAAGATATTTTATTTCACAAGTGTTCTCGTATGAGTTATTAACCCAACTCGGAAAATTTTCACTTACTATCACAGATGAACGAGATACATGAACCAAGGAAAAATTAATGGACGAGAGTGCAATTCTGATGAAAGTACGTACATTGTATAAAGGATATATATATATAGCATTAATGCTAGAATGGATAAGTTAGAGAATGCACTGCTAGAACACACTCAATAAATAGAATAGTAAGGAATTACGTAGGAGATAAGACCAAGACACTCCCTGAGGTATCACCTTCTATTCAGAAAATAGTTATGATATTAATATAAATAACCTTATATATATTCAATACAAAAATTTATTATTATCAATATTTATATATTTATAATACTATTTAATTTTTTATAATATTATTTATTTATATAATTTATTAATTATAACCATTATTTACATAATATATATTATAATACAATTAATATAATAATACATATATATATATCAGTGCTACTTTTTCAAATTTTTTATATATAAATATCATAAATTGTATATAAATAACATATTATACACCTATTTATTCTATAACGACTATATATTATATATATATTAATATTCATATATAATATTATATTTATTATATTTATACATATATAATATTATAATTTATATACTAATTTTTTTATTATTATTAATTATTTATTAAATTAATTACATATTATTTATTTATTTATATTATATTATATTTATTTTATATATTTAATTATATTATATATATTTATAATTTAAATTATTTATATATATTATATATTAATTTATTTTATTATATTCAAAAAATACTATATAATTATAATCTAAATATAAGATTTTTCTAATAATTAGTATAGTAAAAAAAACTTCACAATTTATTAGTATAAAAATTCGAGACTTCTCCTCCTTTCAAAGATATTATATATAATACAATTTGTGATATTTCACTTGTGAAGATTGAAATACAAAATATGAGTTCACGCAAGAAATAGAGTAGTGAATATAACAGGTTAATATTGGTTGGATATATTAAATATATAATATATATCAATATGGATTAATCATATATAAGTTATTACTATAAATGCTCTATCAAATAGTGAGAATACTACAATACTAAACAATACTACAATATATACATAATAGGACATATCAGAAAACACTATATGTTCCAGTGTCAATCTATACAGTAATAACAAAAAATTTAGTAGCCTTATGTTTAGGACATATTATAGGAGGACTCGTAATTATCAAATATAATAGTGACTTGAGTATTATAAGAATGAGTTAAACATTTACAATAATATTCAATCTATTGTTATAATATACTTTATATATAATTAATCATATATATGATACATAATACTTGATATAGAAATTGTAAATTATACAGTATAATTTATAGCTATCCAATCTACTTATGGATAGTAAGAGGTTGTATTCTATAATATTTTTATAGTGGAAGAAGTTCCCAATATTGTGTTATAGGAATGGATTATTTTTATTATTTTTAAAATACAATTCTATCGGTTATATATCCTGCTCGATATTTCTTTTAATACTGATATTAATCTGGGTTTATCACATTATATATATTAGTTTTAATATACTTAACATTATATCACTTATTTTGTTGATTTATAGAAATTTTACTATTAAAATAATATTTGTAATATAAAAATGTTACATCTTACTTCTTGCACACTCCAATGAATACAACAAATATCAGCGATAAAGGGATTAAGATATCTATTCCCTTGTCAATTCATAGAGAAGTAATGAGCACTTTTTATGTGTGCAGCGAGGGTGATTTCGAGAACACTAATATAATATAGTATATATTATAGTACTCATGCCAGTGCATCATATATATATAATATATATATAATATATATATATATACTATACTCATATAACCCTTGTTACATTATATATATATTATAACACGGTATTATATTAAATATATTAATATATATATATTACTTGTAATAATAATATATGATCCGAATATATATTGCCAAGTTAATAAATCACTACTATTTTCTATATTTAATTTTAATTATGTATTATGATCATTTTATAGTTAAAAATATTTTTAGATTAAGATTATTCATATTAGGTAATTACATATATATTGTACTAGTTGAGTATATTTTATATATACTATGAACTATTATTTAGAAATAATGCTATTTCAATATATACGCAGATAAAGTAATAATTCATGTTTAATACTCGTTAATAAATATATGTGTATTAGTTATAGTAGTGTATTTTAGATATTTATTATAGATTTTATTGTAGTTATTTATTTAATATTATTGAATATTATTTGCTATTTATATAATTATTATTACTTGCTAGGTAGGTATAATATTTGAAAATATATACCTTAGTGGATACTTATATATATAATTATAATATATATTATAGCGTATTATAATAAAAAAATTTTAGACATTATATCAAAATTATTACGTATATATATTACATATATATATAGCATATGACCAGTTGTATATTTTCTATTCAGGCATATATCTATACCTAGTGGTGTAGGGTCATATTAGCCTGGAATTATTTATATTAATATATATTATATAATTTCGATACTACCATATATAATATATATATATATACCATGGAGACATGTCGAGTGCTACTACTCCATATACCTAAGAACAAAATTAAAATGTGAATTATATAAAATGAAACATTATTATGTAGTATAAATTATTATAATATATTAAATAAGCAAAATTAATATAAAAATAAATGTATGTTTAAATTATTACTAATATATATATATATTATCTATAACTATATATAGTTTTAAGAAAGAGTGATTTATTCAAAGATAACGCCAGGCGGATTTTAATATCTAATTTGTTCTATTATAAATTTTTAAATTGGGTATCTGTGAAACTCTAGATTAATATGGCTCGCGAGTTAACTAAAGAGTGGACAACAAGACAGCTGGAAAGTGTGAAGAAAATATTACACACCAATAATTACCTCTCTTGTATCTTCAAATGAAGTTCATGATCGATTGACCGAATTTATTTTTGTTGCTTCTTGATGCAACCGTCTTCTCTGTCATCCTCTGCATCTTCTCTCTCTCTCTTCTCTCTCTCTCTCTTCTCTCTCTCTTAAGAATATTATTAATTTAATATTAACTATAACTCTTAAGAATATATACTTTTCTTCATCAACATCGACCTCGCTCTCTCTCTAAATAGCGAATAATGAAGTGTTATCGATTATCATTTTTCATGTGCATGACTTTTATTATCTCAACTGTTTTTTAGATAATTATTGCTTTTAGAAAATTAAAATATCTAGCATTGAAAAATATATATATATATTTTTATTTCTAGAGAAGATAATTAACATTATTTTCCTCTTATACGAGAAATTTATTAAAATACAGCTCTTTGCTAGTTATAGTTGCATATTTTGTGCAAAAAACTTCGTAATGTCTTCATTTATTGTGATCACGCATCCCTAGTTGACTGCTTTCACTAAGGGCATCCTATGTGAAATTGTTAAAAGAACCAATTCACACTTCTGGGATACTTCCCCTATTTTGCCATGCAATTCTTGTTTGGAATTTAACGAAGACTTTAGCTTTTATTTCATCTGAATCTAATACTTTCAATTTTTTTTTTCTTGGGGTAGTTTTAACCGTAGAATGAATCTGTATCACTAAACTTAATATATTGGCAAGCATTGACCTTGTATATATTCAGCAATAGCTCTTTGGCTCTCAATTAATATATCAGTTATTTGGTGCCTCAGTACGTTGATTTTTTTATACCTAATATTACCACTTACTTACGAAATCAAGGAAAGCTACCACTTCTGACAACATGGAGATTTGATCAGTAATATATTATATATAAAAATTATTTTTCTACTCATTATAATTAATAATAATATATATATATATATTACCTCACGCATATACAATATACTATATAAATAATATTTCAGGGCATATTGTAGTTTGTAGATATCAAATTATCAAATTTTATATTTTATAACTTATATTAATATAGATATAAATATTTATCTATATTAATATATATATAGTTTAGTATGTATAATTATTATTTATGTTAATGATTAAATTAATACATTTAATTAATTATTATTACAATATATGATTATACTTATTTTATTATATTTCGTCATTAAATTTACTTTTTGATAATAATTTTTGATCTATCTTTAAATGTTTCACTAAATTTAACTCTTTTAATGTATGCACTTAATTTACAAGATGACATCTTCCTTTTATATAGGTATATATTGGTCACCCGACTACTATCTATAAAAAAGTTCGCAAATCGAGAAAATTTATTATTTTTGTTAATTTGATTAAATTCGAATTTGGACTGGATTATAAAAAAATTATCGCAAATTTTTTTTTATTTATCATTTCATTATATATCCAAAAAAATAAAGATATAAATAATTAGATGGGTTTAGGGAAATATTTATTATATAATGATAGATATATTAATATATAATTATATATATATACTACTGTTGAGAGACACTTAAATATATATATTATATGAATGGTTATAATAATATATATCCCAAATAAGAAGTACTTTATATTTTTCATTGTTTATTTATAGCATATATGGCAAATCCGTATACAATTCGCAATGCAATAAATTGACATAATTTATTTGAAAAGTTTGTAATATCATATTCCGCGAATAAAATTCTGGAAGATATTTTGAAAAATGTCAAAAAACATGGGAATATTAATTGAAAATTAATATTGTAAAATTTATTCTGATATAGATGATAACTTTAACTATATAGTTTACTACAGAAAACTACTCACTTAATTTCTAAGTTTTCCTCTTTAATTATTGTTTATCTATCCCTACCACAGTTTATTAATAGTAGTGTTATTTAATCATATCATAATATAGAGTATTCAAAATCTGGTATATCTACTGATAAATTTTATTCCTATAAAATTCCGAAATTTTTATAAATATGTTCACTGTATTTATTTAAGTGGGGTATTAGTATTTATACAAAAATGAGGACTATCATATGACCGAGCTCAAATATATTTAGGATATTTGCCTACTCTTAATTTAAAAAGGAGTAAAAGTAGCTTATACACTATAAACTTAATAATTATCTACTTATTGATTATGATAAGTAATTTATTGGAACAATAATTACCTAATATGATAGATTATTTATATAAAAACATGGAGAAAAGATAGAGTGATAGGTCGAATTACATAAGCAACAACACTGCCGGTGAACCTCCATGTTGTGTGTTGTGGACTGAAAGTTTTGATAAGATGAGTTTGATTAAAAAAAACAGATTGATTAATAATACAGATTAGTATTTCAGATTTTAGGAGATGAGTAGCACTTTTCTTTTAAAGAATAATGAATATAGGAGTACCGATAGTATAATTGTATTAGAGTAGTGGAATAGGGTATAAAATTACCGTAGAAGGTTTTGTCAATTTTTAAAATAACGCCATAATGGAAAAGCAGAAACTATTGCATAATGAGCTATTGATATAAGGTAGAGAAGACTGACTTTGATTTAAATTATGACAACATTACTGCTATTTATTGGATTATGATGGTGCTTATTACTAATTTATGTATATGCATTTAGTGAAGTTGGAGGTGTAAGAAGAGGCTTTCAGAAAAGGTAAACAAAAAAGTTCTCTCTATATTAACTGTAGAGCACATATATTTTCCCTGGCAGCATGCAACTCATACTTGAGGAATTAAAAATATGAAAGGTCAAAAGAATTTTATTATTAATATTTTCAATAGACATTTATAATAAAACGATGGTATACTCATATTGTGTTTAGACATAGTATGACAAAAAAACGAAAATATTTTTCATTATAATTTACCATATATCATTAATTCAATGTATCACCAATAATCTCAAGATTCCAGAATTGACATTGAAGTTGAAGATGGTTATATTCTCAATTCTATAGTATTAGATATGACTATTAGCCGTTCTATCTTATATAGGAGGTCATATAAAGTCAATTTTTTGATGCTTAGTTGCGCATTTATACACTAAAAAAGGTGATCAAGACCTTGTCACAAGCCTTTGCAAGGGGTGAATCTTATTGCTGGATATACTGAAATGATTAAGAAGTGTATTTGTCACCTGTTTAATGTATTGAATGACTCCTTAGTGCACTCTCTCATATCTTAGCAATTAGCAATGCTTTGCAAAAAGAAGGACTTTAGTATTACCAAAGTCATCCCCCTAATAATTATTACTTTCCATGCTAAAATATTTGTCAATGCAGTGTTGGGGACGCTATATCAATAGTGATCTACAAAAGAAAACGTTCGGTTATGGTAGAAATATTGGAAGAAATTATATTGCAATCTGAAGTGCGTCACTGATTGCTGAGGAAGGTAATAGAAAATTGTCAATATAAATTAAGTGATGAAGATATACTTATAGCATAATACTGATGTGTAAATCGTAAGAAATTATTTAGAATTGATAGTAGGATTTTCAAACGACCTCACAAAATAGTCAAAATATTGTATAATAGATAATTTCCCAACGCTTTTAGTAGTAAGTTTCAGTTTATTAACAAAATTTACCTATTTTCTATTTAGAAGTTTAAAAATAATTTTGTGACATGAATTTCTCACGATGCTTATACTGAAGGTGTATTAATTAAGTTGACCTGAATCATCCTTATCTACCCATTTAGTTGGAGCATTATTCCATTTCTCGATAGCTAAATGTTTAAAGCAGATGAAAGTTCATTGTCGAAAATATTTAGGAATAAGCGGACGTGGAGGTATTGGGCGAGTTATCATAAGGTCTGTGAAAATTATACCTTTCTTGTCTTTATATATTCACTAGTAAATCGAACAGCCTCAGGTAGAAAGATCAGTTTCAGTTAACTTATAATGAACTCTTAGAATTAACTAATGATTAGACAAGTGATAAAATAAGAATGGTATGACTAGAATAAACCTTTATATGCATTGTAATGATGATAGCATCGGAGGGGTATGGATTCCAACTGAGGATTTTCTAGCAAAAACAGTAGACTTGTATGCCGTGAACGAAAAAAAAACTCGTCGTATAGACGATTCCTCTAAAATACAGTCTACTCTGTCTTCCCCACCGAATTCTAAGTATTCATATATAAATAACGTATCTGGAGGCTTACGCTCTATATACGGATAAGTGTTTAATATTAATTAATATATATATATATATATATATATATATTAATTTAATATTATTACTATTATATATATAATTTGATTATTATATATATATATATTATTATATTATATATATATATATATATATATATATTATATATATATTTATGTATTAATATTAATTAATTATATTATTATATATATATATAATTTATTTTTTATCTCATACAAAGAACTTATTATTCATCATTATTTATGAAAAAGGCAATATTTGAATATTATATATATTACATTTTAGTATTATTTTACATATTTAATATAATTATATATATCTGGGAGTTTCATAATTAATAATATTTTTAAGTACCTTTTTATGTTATTTTATTTATATATCTATATTTCAATATATAATAAAAATATTCTAATAAATAAATAATTATATATATTATATTTTTTACATTAACTTATAATAGATTAGGTATATTTTCGAGTTATATTTTTATACTAATTTATATCAGTAAGTAACAGTAACTATAATTAAGAACTAAGATTTTAAGCTATATAAGTGACAAGAATATATCATTATCCTGTTATTTATGTTATTTTATATTTATATATATTAACTATATTTCGCATAAAATTTCATATAATAGAGTATCATTAAATGATTTAGATTGGAATTCTTTAGACTAATAATTATCAGGATAATTTCTAAATTCAGTATGAACATGTAAAAGTGCGTTTATCGATTTTTAGTTACACTTTTTTGCTAACGAAATGCTATAAATAATTTTACTGTTCGTTATTTTTTCAGTTACAATCCTAAGTAACTACTCAAAATCTGTAAATTAAAATATGACTTTATCAAAACGTAATAGGATTGTATCTTTTAAATTCTTGTATATGTTTTGACTATTATTTAACATAGAAAATTTTATTACTATATTATAATTCAACAGATTGATTGGTTATCAATTTTTATTTTATAACGTTTAGATGTGAGAGTAAGCCTTTATTTATTTATACGTATTATATTTTTCGCTAGAGTATTGAACGATAAAACGAACATAAAAATTTAGCATTTCTGCTTAGCAAATATGCAAATTCGAAAACGCCTTATTATATAAATTGAAACTAATGATTACTAGCTGACAATGATTGAAAGATTGCATTATCCTTTATTATTTTTAATTATGTATATTTATTATTGATTTTATTAACTTTGTTCTCCACCCCTACGTAAATTCTGTATATAAAATGCTCACCTACCGGAGTAAAAATTATGTCTGAAATGAAACATCATGAGCATTAAGACACTAATATTTTAAGTGATTACTCAGTATTTTATTATCAGATAAGGTTGCTCAAGTCATGTAATCTCTAATTTCCTGCCACATTGCCCTATATAATGTATTTTATATTTATATATAAATTTTAGTTTATTTATTGATTTGGTTTAAACTAACATGGTTTTTATTGGTGACCACCATAATTTTATTAACTTAATATTATATATTAATAATATCTAATATTATTAATATATATAAATACACTCATATCACTACTATACTTATATATATATATATAATATAGTAAATATACATACTACCATATACATAATAAAAAATACACTCATACCAAACCATAAATTATATATAACATTAAAACTAATTATATATATATATATATATAGAATATAATCACTCATCACTCATATATTAAACTACTATTCAAATAACCCTAATAACACGAACAACGCCTCACCAACCTAATACTGTATATGTAAATACAAAGCTTAAAGCCTATAAGGATAAATTGTACTCATACTTCTTAGTTATATTTTATAATAGTAATATCTACTCAAATTATGTTAGTGTAGAGAATTATGATAGTTTACACTATAACTAGGATTGTTTATTGCTAAATCTATTATATTTATTCTTATTAATATGATGCGCCAAACTAAATAGATAATCATATTTTTATATTTCCTTTATATATTATCTTTCTTTAATATCTCGTTAAAATTTTATCGAAACTTAGAGTATGTGCATGACATTATTTAATTCTACGGCTTATAACATGGACCATTTATATAATCTGTCTATCTATAAGCTCATTCAGTAGTTTCCTGTATATCTTCACGAAAAGACATATCAAAACTTTTGAATCGTACCCAAGCTCTTATTATCATTGATTTATATCGATTGAAGATATATATTTATTTATATCAATCATAAGAGCATTATTCTTTATCAATATACACTTTCTGGAATTATAATCTTAAAATCATACTATTAGTCATTGCAATAGATTAACTCAATCACTAATCAGATGTTTTTGAGCAATAGTTTTTTTATATGATACAAATAGTTTAATTTTATTCATATATTCATATATTTTTCCAAGTGAATAAAACGAAAATTTTTTAGTAACTATAAGTAGTTTTTAAGAAGTCTTATTTATAGCTATATAAATTTAAGGTTGCTTAGGTATCTTTATCCTTCAGTACCAGTATAAGCACGTTAGCTATTTATATCTGTCTATAGGGATTTCTTCTCTAATATATAAACAAACATTCACTCACTTTATCACTGATAACTGGTCAATATACGGTTTAGGATTTTTGTAAGGGTGGATTTTATAAACTATATGTATATATATATATAAATTTAATATTAATATATTATATAATATTATTATAATATTATATAAATATATATAATATATATTATATATATTATATTATTAAGTATATATATATTATATATATATATATATAATTAATATATATATAATATATATTTTAATATAAATATATATTAATTAAATATTAATATTAATATATATATATTAATTATATATATATTACTATACTATATGTATAATATTTGAAATTCTGAATTATAACAGGTTGATTAATATCTTATCGCTTAAAGGTTTTGTCAAATAAGTTTCTGACTTCTTTTTTTTCATATATTATTAAGATTTACATCTACACTTGGACATAACTACATTACACAACGAGCTATTTATGACTTCTATAATTTACTCCACATCATATATATAGATACTGAAGTGAATGTCAAGATAAACTATATTAATTATATATATATTATATATATTAATATATATATATATTATATATTATTATATATAATATATATTATTATATATATATATTATATTATATTATATATATATATATATATATATATATTATAATATAATTATATTAATATATATATATATAATATATATAATATATATATATTAACTTAATTATATATATATATATATAAATAAATATTAATATATATTATATATATAGCCTAGACCTCTCCGTAAAAGATCTATGTAATCACATGTTAAACTTAACAGCTACAAAATAAAATTAAATTATATAAACATTTTTTGATTATTTAAACAGCAATAGTAATAAATAAATCTTATTTCATTCGATAGATATTAATATACTTAAAAAAATTATTAATATTTATAAAATATTTAATTTTATATAACACTATTAATATTAGTACAGGTGTTACAACTACTAGGCTAGCGATACGACTTCCCTAACTTTATTATATATATATGTATACCATCATGCATAGGTAATCATATATTATTATAATATATATATATATTATATATATAAACGCGAGCAAAGTAGTTTTCCAAATTTTAGTATTTTTTTTAAATTATGGCTCTGGAGAAAATGTTAATTTTTCTTATTTTATTTCTAATATTTTATGAGTAAGGGTATTCTAATATATACCGACGAGGGTCAGTAGGGGTGAGTAGATAAGTTCTTAATATTACTCCACGTAACGTCCCCCCGGTAGGTATATATATATAAATATAATATGCCAGATGAAACCTCAGAACATCTGTTCCATAATTTGAATAATTTAGACGAAGCACAGAGATGCTTTTATTATTAGTTAATAAAATAATACGACATTTATTAGGCACCTTTAGACATTTACTCTATACGTTAGCGATTGAGATAATTTCTATTCGTTACTCCATCATAAAAATAATATATCTATATACTATGTCCCAACCCATTTTTAACGATACTAATATATTTATTCAATAAAGCGTTATTTGATTCTCCTTGCAATTTTATTTAAATATTTTCTACAGAATGAATTTGAACCTTATGATAAGAACCATACAATTTATTCCCTGGTTAATTGGATAGTATATTTTAATATTTTTTATTTTGATTTAACATGACATGTTTTTGCTATCTAGTATAGGAGGCTGATAATATATATATATTATATTAATTATATATTATCTATATATATATATATATATTAAATTATATATTATATTATATAATTAATAATATATATATATATTATATTATTAATATATAATTATATATATATATATATATACTTTAATATTAAATAATATAATAACCATACACACATAGGTGTTTTTTAATTTATATGGTAGCTTTTACTATAAACCATTTTATTTACTTTATTCTCAACCATATTTCTACAACTGATAGACGCTACTCACGTGTAGGGTCATTCACCCGTCTCGATATTTTTGACAATGCTTATCTCCACATGAGAAACTCATCATATCATTTTCGAACAAGTCGAAATGTTTCACTAATACCACTACTTAGATGAGGTCGGTCCATTAATATAACCCCTCTTCGCCAACAGGCCGCCGCACCACGTTTACTATTCATTTATATCACATCTTATTTTCACTTGGTTCAGTTATAATTCCGTCCAGGTCTGTACTATATCACGTGTACAGGCTGACCTATGCATTAAAATCTGGCCGGTAGTATCTAATCCTTTATCATTACTACATTATTATTTACTTTATATTTCATGATTGTGTCTACATTATATATTAACTATCATCAGTTATGTTATTAGTTTATCTCGATAACAATATCCTCCATACCGCCTTCAACCTACCCATACTACTCTCTTATCTCAGATATTCCTTTCTTACTACTATCTTCTGGTCACTACTCACCCTAACTATTACAATCACTTAAACATCCACTCAATCTATTCCACGTACGCCATCGAATCTTACTTATTATATTTCATTGTTGGGTATGTGGTTGTTGTTGTTAGAGGTGTCCAGGTTATGGTGTATCTGTGGAAGGACCGCATGTAGATATAAGTATAGTATGGCTGGAGTTGCCTCGTATAGGAGATAGTTGTGTAGTATTGATATTAGCGATTATGTTGTTGTATTAGTATCGCTGTTCTCTGTTCAATGATTGTTACTTGATGTTATCTAATGCAAGTGGTAATATACAGATGTTAGTCGTCTAATGTGGTATTGTACTCTCGTCATATTGAGTGGTAGCCTTTGAGTTTATGTGTATGTGTATACTTAGACCTCATTCTAACTATTAACACTTGTTCACACTTCATACATCATTTCTCCACTAACCTTTGAATGTATATAAGCCCTGTTAGAACTTCAAACAAAATAATCTCTAACAAGTTTCTTACGACGCGAGTTCATTCCCTCAACTTTTATGTGTGCCTATTTCGCAGACTGCCGAGATTCACTCACTATTGTGTGTAACTCTAGTTTTATTTTCACTCCATGGTCACTGTCCCTGGTACTAGCTATCTTCATCACTGGTGTTTCAGTACTTTGACTTCATATTCATCTTCAATTATACCCCTCCGTCGCTAGACACTATCCTGCCTCATCTGTATCAGTATACTCTCTGAGTAATAATGATATATATATGTCTCCCTGATACTTTGCAACTCAGAGCATATCGTTCACGCATATGCCTATTTATATAAATTTAAACAAATCTCTCTCTCTCTATACACCTAATTCTCTGGATTAAACTTGTCCGCATATCAGGATGAATATCATATATAACAATGGTGACAACAACTTTATTTAATATATATATATATTAAATATACACGTTACTCACCTGTACTAACTACCTTGTACTTCATAGTCTCAAACCATCATAGATCCTCATATCCCTTATAATAGCTGTCCTGACGGCAACTTTCACTTACTATGTGTATAGTCCTTATCACTCTATAATCAATACTGGGTTCTAATCTAGGTAGTTAAACGATTAATATTACCTTAGAGTGTTACCCATAATTAGTTTTTTACCCTAGGTAACATCTGATCAAATGCCTTTCATCTAAATACACTAAAATAGCCTAATAATTACATTTCCTTATATCTACATCATCTAATGTCCTATCTTTTCATCTATTTCATCATTGTTAATTACAATTAAATATCAGATCCGCGGTACCTTGTCCGGGCCTGAATCTCTCACATACTGTGCATTATTCAGCTTGTCTCGTTCAGAGCTGAAACCATTGTCGATTGCTGCAATATTTCACTTTCATAATAATTTTCAATGGCTATATATAATATATATATTATACGAAAAAAAAAAAAAATATATATAAAGATCAAGTGATACTGAGCAGCAGCTCTTACCTTTTATATAAATATTTTTTTTTTTAATTAATATTATACATAGAGTTTTAGAAAAATGAGCAAAACTTCTGGAGAAAAAAAAAATTCATAATAGTACCAGCGGGATTTTTTTTTTTGGGGAGTCTTTTATTTGGTTTTTCAATTGGTCGACTCTTTCCTTGGTTTTATTTTAAATTATTTTATTTTTTTGGTGAGGATAAAATAAAATTAGGTCAGATAACTTATGCCAAAAATTGTAATGTCTATAATTTTTTAGTTATATTTATCAGACTAAAATCACTGAATAAATTAGTGCTAAATGAATTATTAGTAACAACTTACATCTCTCATTAATTAATTGTCCTTGGTACAACTTAATGACATTGTGATTTATCCGTACTTGAGTGTGCTGTGTAATGAATGCACACAATATTCTACTAATTTGTTAGCTACTTATAAAAACGGTATATAGTATTACTGTATTTATTATAACTAGGATATATATTGGATAGTGAGATGAATCGTACGCTGAGAGCTATCTCTTAAGATGTCAATGGTCGTTAGAGATAATATATAATTATTAAAATTATATAAATATTTTATAAAATATAAAAAACTTCGTAACATTTGGCATCATTCAAAAAACTCGTAGCAAGCATGCTGGGATAGCACAGAGATAAGTGATAGCTAGCAAAATTCATGTTTTGAGAAATCGTCGTTGTAGTTAATTTTCAAGGACAATTATAAGAGCAAATATTGTAAGAAACTATATGAGATAAATTTAAGAATATAACTTTCCCACAAGAAGAGAACTTGATCTCGCATATTCAATCAAACTCAGTGTCTAGGTTTTATTATGGATATGATATAAGGAAGGCCTATTTAGATACCTTTTATTGGCTTCTCGATAAAATTCTGGGTGCGATGATTAATTATGATAAAAATAAATATACTAATTAAAATTTTTATTGCTTTTTACTATTATTCGACAGCATCTACTCTTAATGTGAGGGACATACAACTGAAGTGAACGCGAGCACGACGTGGAGGAGTATGGAGGGGGAGATTCGGTAGTTTTTTATATCTCATATACCTACCCGTAGGGTGAGGTATCGATGAGGAAATCACCCGGACATACTATATATAAATATATACAATACAAAGAACGTCGGGGTTTAGGATGATCATCACACGGTAAGGGTTGGAGATTAAGTCCTTACCTTATATACTCAGTAGTTTTCACTCAGGAAGGCCGAGAGACCTACCGACTCCTGCCATCCGTGCGGTATACCCTTGGGGGTAGTAATTCTATAGTTTAGTAAATAAAAAAAAAAAAGGCAAAATTTAAATAGAATTGCATCTTATTATATTTATTATTTATTGTATTTAGATAAATAAAATATGATCTTCATAATAATGAGGTCAATCGCTGTTGAATTGGGACAGGTCTCATAAAATTCGGTGGAGTGATGGAGGGACTAAAACACTATAAAATAGAGAATAATAAATATTTAACAAATAATTTATTTTATTTTATTTATTATTTATTTTTTTTAGAGTTCTCTTATTTTAAATTGATCGAAATGCGATATATTATAGTCACTCAGAAAGTTTTTATTCTAGATATAAGCTTGTGTTTTCCATTTTTTCGCTCGTATGCTAATTTGGTAAGTGATTTGTGATGATATATTTTTATTTTATTCTTATCTATATTATATATTTTTTTTTTTTATTAATATTATTATTCTATATTAAGTATTCTTTATTTTATATTATAATTAATCAAAGAAAAAGCATCTTTGGACAGAATTTCCAGCAATGTATTCCGTTTTACTGTACCATTAAATAGATAATTTTAAGATTACATAATGACAGATAGATAATTCGAGAAATGATAGATACAATACTTATATAGTATGTATAATGCTTATAGAAGCTTATATTCTATTTATTCTTTATATATAGAGGAAAAATTATGAATTATATGACATTTTGTCTATATATTATATATATATATTTTAAAACTCCTTTTCAAGTTTTTGAATATTTATAAGTATCTAAATATACACTAAATATTTGTTTAAAATTTATTAGATATAATAAAGTTTATATATATAGTTGAGAGACCATCGACCGTTTATAATATCCTTCCTTTTGCACAAGGCTACACAATACAAGCACAATTTTCACGAGTATTTCTCGGTAGTCAGTTTATTATAGATCTATTTTACCCAAATACTAGTTATGCCCTTTTATTCTCTTTGTCTTATGGTGTAAACATCTGTTCGCTATTATTACTTAATTTTTATTCATTTTGTTGGCATTTATTATGTAAACGATTTTGTCAAATATATACTTTCGGTGGGTAAGAAATACGCAAAAACTAAGGCGTTCTTTTTTTTTTATTTTTTTTTTGATTTGGCAAGAATTCTTGTTTCAAACGGAAGAAATTCTTCACTTTTCAATTTGATTATTTGTCAAATTTCTTCCAAATGGAAGACAATTTTCTATGTCGCTAAATTTGGTATTAATTTTAATACTTCATCCGAAGATTGCAATCTTCTTCTGGTTACTTATTCAATGGTCTTCAGAAGTATTTATATCTTGACTTGTGACGTCCTACATGAAATCGTAAAAAAATTTGTTTTTTTTTTTAATCTTTTTCTTAGTTCTTCGAACTCACACTATTTTTAATACTTACGAACTATATTAATTATGATTATTATCCCAAAAGACGGTGGTAGATAAATATAATATAAGTTATGAAAATTACAAATTGTAGAATTATTAATAATCTTGTATCCTTGCGTTGTTGTGACCGTTCACCCATCCTCGAAAGGATCATGTTTCAACTGTTGTTTATATCACTCCATATACTATATAATAATATATATTATATATATTACTTATATATACTATATAATTTATATTTGATATATATATATACTCACTATACTATTATATATAATATTATTATATATACATATATATTAACTACACTAAAAATCCTAATTAATAGCCCTTTAAAGGCTTAGGTCTGTGCTGTAAATTGTAAACAATCTGAAAATACCGAAAGAATTTCATTTGATTTTCATCGAAAAATCGAAATCAAGAACGTTCCTTCACGATTATGGACAGAAAAAACTATGTCAAATATCATAATCAACGACTTTAAATATAAAAGGCTCAGCAATGGAGTGAATAAGGGCACCATTGTTAATTCTCATACTGATGAATATAATGTAGGCACATTATGCAAACTTGCCGACGCATTCTTGGCGTTCTAGCTTTCGTTAAGCTAGCCAGACATGCAATATTTACTATGCATTATATAATTTTTTTGTACGCTAGGGACTACTGTTCAGACCTACGGCTATGCGATCAATAACAAATGGAATAATAAATACATATAAAGTACATAAATCATAGTGGCTAGAAAGAGCAAACAGAACGTTAGCATTTATTTCATTATTTTCTTTTTTCATTTCTATAAATTAGCTCATAAAATTAATTCTACTATATACTATATAATCACCTACTTATTAATATATATATATACATATCATAAATTATTATCCTCTAATATTTATATTATATATTATAATATATAATCATAATATTTAGGACCTGTTATGTTTTTAAGAACTCTCCGTGAGTTTTCGATTTTCTTTATTTTTTGTTTTTTTTTTTATATTTTAGTTATGATCCTACAAAAGTCCAATTTAGGGGTGAATAAACATCCGATTCAAAATATATAGGACCAGTTACGTTTTTACCGACTCGTCAGTTTTAAATTTTTTTTTTTTATTATTTTAACTAGTCATTATACCCCTCTCGGCCTTCCGGAACCCCCGCTCTTTGGGTATTTTGGGTTGTCGCGGGGTTACCTCCGCCCCTCCTAAGGGGTATGGAAAAACGTCCCCTCACCTGCTCACCGCTCAGGGCTCGAGCCCCCTATTTTTATTATTTTTTTTTTTTTTTTTTTTTTTTTTTAAATTATTATTTTCATTTTACATCTCTTTGGTAATAAGACTACTCCTCAACACGCTGACTCTTGTCTAAATATGTAAATTGGTTTTCTGTAAGTCTTCGTATACTCTCTTTCGAGATAATTTCATTTTATCGAAAACCAAATTAAATCTGTTTTTTTTTGTTTTTTTACATTTTTGTAATAGCTTTATACGCTGATATTCAACTATGTAATATGGTCTTCTCTCATCTTCATGCAAGTGTCGTACTTTTTCGAGCATATTTCATTTTTTTTAATTTATTGATCATAATGTGATTTTTAAATAATTATTTAAAATATTTCGAACTTTTGAAATCATGTCCGTTACCACTGAAATTCATTATCAGTATCATATACTAGCAATATGTTAAAAAAAAACAAAAAAAAAAAAAAAATCAAACTGACCTAGTCGTAAAATACAGGTGAAACCTTAATATATATATCTATATATCATATATCTCATATATATATACTATTATTAATTATATATATATATATATATACTACTCTTAAAAATTAAACATCAAACATTTTATTATCTTTCATACTGTAATTAAATATATTTTATATACTATATAATCTTTATATTTTTTTTTTGTTCTAGTTTCATTTACCTCTACTGATGTTTTGGTTCTTGGCTCTCCTGACCCGTCCAATGAAATATGATGACGTAATTTTCAATGTTAAAACTTTCGTTTCCTCAACTTTAATAAAAGTTTCACGAAAATTGTTGGTGGTTGTTTTTAACTTTTTTTCATATGATTTAAGTTAAATTATGGATCAAAAGCCTATTTTTTAAATTTATCTTTTAAAGTAAATTTTTCGCACTTCAAATTAATATATATATATATTATATATATATTATATATTATATATATAATATATAATATATAATAATATACTATTATACTATTATATATATATACTATATTATTATATATATTATATATATACTATTCTATATTATATATATATATATATATTATATATAATATGAAAAAGGCATCAATTTTCATACATAGCTATGCGAAAAAGGCATCAATTTTCAACCAATTAAAGCATCTGTTACATTCGTTGGGCGGAGCTTATAGCTAAAACTTGTGACGTCTTAGTCAATGTGCAATCTCTCTCTCTACGGAATAACCGTCTTTTGTGACGTATGTGGTTTCCAATTTTTCCTATTAATTGAGCATACTAGTTGATTTTTTTTATACTATGGTTTTTCCTTGAAAACTGTCTTCGATAAGTAGCTCCCGAATAAAGGTTTATAAATAACAATTTTTTTTAAGATTCTAATGCAGTGGAGAAATACTTATCTGAGGCTACTTTACGCAAAGTCGAGACGTTTTTCAAAGTTCATTTATAAATACGGGCCTTAGTCTAATTGGATCTCATCAAAATAGCACGATATGAATTTAGAAATTTAGTAAGAAGTGTCTTTTCAAATGGCGTTACTGATATGAGTGTCACAATGCGACGAAAGAAAATCTGCGAGAACAGAACAGCTTTGAACTTCACACTTTCAAGAAAGCTGTGAAGTGGAACCATTTTAAATTTCTATACATTAACCAAAAAACAACGAACGCTTCTACTGAGTAAGAATTGGAGTTGTGTGAAGAATTATGAAGGCTTCGTTGAACCATTAACATTTTTTTACAAGCTTTTACAGTAAGAAAACTTAAAATTTTGTTCAATCCTTTCTTTCTGCATAACAATATAAGATTATTATTATTATTATTATTATTATTATTATTATTATTATTATTATTATTATTATTATTATTATTATTATTATTAGAAAGTATTTCAAAAAATTCTCGATGAAAGTCATAGCAGGATAAGTCCTTCTGAAATGAGGGCAATTGGATTAAAACAATGGCCAACATACTGTAGTGTATAATATTCATAAATATGGCAAGTAATATTAGACTCCGTGCATTTGATATAAAACCGAGGTAACCTTGTATTTTGACAATTGGAACTATGTCATCAGTTGAATCACAATTTGTTTTTACTAACAAAAAAGAATCTTGCAAGCACAATTTTATCAGATACGATAGGCCTATATTAAACAATGGCTTGAAATACAAGGTGCTAAAATAAAATATTCAATGAATTTGCCCCTAGCACGATCAATGTTAAACACGAAATGACCAAAATAACAAATAAGAATGATCGAGATCCAAAAATATTTTTTTATCTTTTTTCAATTTTGAACGCATAAGTGTGGCGGGCGTACGTTCTCTCAATAAAAGAATCTATTATGAAATAGTGACCTAATTTACACATTCTAATTGTGAATATTAAAAGCATACCAACTGGAAATTAGATTAAAATTTAAAATAGCAAAGCCACAGGTTATATACTATATTATATATATATAATATATATTATATAAATATATATATATATATATATATATATATATATATATATATATATATATATATATATATATATATACTATATATATAATATATATATATATATATATATATATATATGCCAAGGTAAAGGAGTAATAGCAAGAAATATTTGGTACGTTTTTTTGGTACTTTATTAAATTTAGGACCTTTTCTGTTTTACGCTTGGGTCAGTTTTGAATTTTTTTTGTTTTTTTTTAATATTATTGCTACTATATTATGATTACCAACAAGGAATTTCAGGGGTAACGGGACATGATAAAAAAAGTATATGAGGACCAGGTTACGCTTTTACGCCGATCCGTAACTTTTAAAAAAAAAATTTCTTTTTTTAACTAAAGGGGAATACCCAAGGGTAAACCGCAAAGATGGCAGAGTCGGGGGGTCTCACGGCCTTCCGGGGGAACGTCAGGCGTAGGAATATTTCCCCCCCTCCTGGCGGAGGGTCTCCGGAACCCCCGCTCTTTGGTATTTGGGTGTCGCGGGGGGTTCCTCCGCCCCTCCCCTACGGGGTATGGGAAAATGTCCCCCCCTGCTGTCCCCGTCGGGCTCGAGCCCCCTAAAAAAAATTTTTTTTTTTGTATTTATTATTTTTTATTTTATTCTTTTTACATTTTTTCCGCTAATAAGCTTTATACGCTGATTCAAATATGTAATTGCGTTTTTCGTGTACGAGTGATTAATTATATGAGGAGGATATTTTAATTTTTGGAGAAAAAATTTTTGTTTCTTGTCATTTTTTTTTGTTTTTTCATTTTCTTATAATACGCTGTATACGCTGATTCCGAAATACTGTGAATTTGCGGTTTTCTGTAAGTTGTCGTCCTACTTTCGAGTATATTTCATTACAAACATAGTTTAACAAAAATGTGATTTTTAAAATTATTTAAAAAATACTTCGAACTTTTGAATCATTGTCCGTTACCACTGAAATTCCATTTGTTGGTATCATATAGTAGGACAATATATTTAAAAAAAAACAAAAAAAAGTCAAAACTGTACCCAAGCGTGAAAATAATTGGCGAAATCTTCTCCAGTTTATAAAATTTAGTTTTTTAAGATAATTATTTTACACTAAAGTGTATATATATAATATATATAGTATATATATATATTATATATATATATATATCATATCTATATTATATATATTATATATATTATAATATATATCTATATATTATTTATATATTATATACTATAATATATATATATATATATATATATAATATTATATATATATATAATGATATATATATATATGGTGCTGTTCCTTTTCACTTGACTGAAAATTTATGTCCTTAAATAATGTTGGTGCTCTTGCCGCAGAGCGTTATTTTATTGACGAAATTTATTAAAAAAAGAAAACGAAAAGGAGCTTCAGCTGTCCATTTATTATTTTTTAAAATTTACCTTTTTTTTTCACTTTTTTGTTAATTGCCGTTTATTCATTATGATTAGTATTATAATTATAAACAGGGTAATATCCTGTTATATTGATTTGCCTTTTTTTATAATAAAATATATTTGGTTTTATTTTAGTTTTTGTGGTTAATGTTAAACTTTTCGGTTAGATTAAGTTAAGTTAGGTTAATGAAGGGTGTGGAAATCTATTTATTGCAATGCTTAATGACGAGTCTGCATTGTCAAGATTATTAAAGTTTCTCATATATATATA
>JABUQX010066050.1:17500-27500 GCA_015478945.1 Trachelipus rathkii | reverse complement strand
CTCATAAAGCGTCTCTTTAACACTCTACTTCGATTGACTGTGTCCAGAAAATACGCTCAATAAACAGTATCGGCGACAACACACGTACCCTGCCTTACTCCAGTTTTTACCCCAAACCATTCCTCGTTTTTATATCCTGACATCAACTTACTATGCCATTTTCCGGTGATGTTTCTTTTTAACGCCTTTATCACTCTGTCTCCAACTTCATAATCTCTCTCTGAAAAACTCTTCCATTAGCTTCTCCTGGGTACAGAATCAAATGCTTTCTTCAAGTTCTATGAAGGCGAATATGCCTTCTTTATTGTATTTCCATGTTTCTTCTTCTGTATCCATTCCTCAATGCGAACATTAAAATCTGTAGTGCTTCTCTGCCGCACCTCTAATACCCATACTAACTGCTCCTGTCACCTAATCTCGGCCTCCATTTTTGATCTTAATTTTCTTTCTAACATTCTCGCATATAACTTCGCCATTTAGGTGAGATTCTTCATATATATATATATATATATATATTATATATATAATAGTATATATATATATAGTATATATATATATATATATATACTATAATATAAGTATATTTAAATTTATACTATATACTATATATATATATATTCCTGTGACTAAAACTCTAAAAACTTAACTATCCGCTACCGCATTCGCAATCCGCGGATAGTGATTTTAACTATCCGCATCCGCGGATAGTAGGAAAATCACTATCCGCTTTCACTCTAATATTATACAAAACTCAATGACCATATCCTGTTTATGACATAGCGGCGTGATGTTTAAACTGAAGATATATCTATATTTCTACAGCCACTTCATGGGAAAAAAAAATTGACATGTAACAAAACTAAGCTTCTCTTCATATAACCCGATGTGTTGCCTTATATCCGAATATATATATATATATATACTATACTATATATATATATATATATATATATATATAGTATATATATATATAGTATCATATAAATTATATATATATATATATCATATATAATATATATATATACTATATTATTATCCTAAACACCTTGTCCCGCATGGATGCCAGGTGTAGGGTTCGTTCGCAGAATGTATTATAATTACTCCTGCGACCGTTATGGGAAGCTGTTGAAATGGCACCGAAGAGGGTTTCCCAGCCTCTAATAACCAGTGCTGAAGCAACAATCTTCATATTCACTAACCCCCTGGATGTCGAAACTCCACAACTAGATCAGAGAATCACTACAACAGCTTCCTTAATTTTTTTAAGTTCTCTCAAATTATGTTTTCTTCATTTATGCCAAAGAACTGATGGATAATGTTTGCCGCTCTTTCAGCTTAAATTTAATTCGAAAAATAATTTATTTTTCTATATATAGTTAAAATTGTTTCAATTTTTAAAATTAAGATCTGGACTTCAAAATTTGTTGCGTCACAGGCATTCTCATACACCAAAAAACAAATCTTCCTTTTATTTGTTATTAGATTTTAATTTTAAAATTTGGGAAAGAGTTAATTTTAAAATAAATAATTGATTTGGATTTTCATTAATTTTACTGTTTCTATATCGATAAATTGGATAAACACACGCAGAGCATCTTCCCTTAGACTAAAAACCTTTTAGAGCCTTTCTTTATATAGTCTGCTTCAAAGATTTCAAGCCTTACCTCTTTAGCGTCTTCTTCTAGTTTCTTTCCTTTTCTTCTCTTACCATTCTTTCCCTGCCCAGGTTTTAGTGCGCCAACTCCGACGACAGTCAGCCTAATCATATATATTATATATATAGTATATTATATATATATATATTATATATATATATACTATATATATATATATACTATATATATATATATATGATATATACTATAATAGTTATATATATATATATATATATATATACTATGAGGGGCCTTTATAACAGGGGCGCCAAACTCATTTACCGTGGAGTGCCACACTGACTACAAAACAGTCCTCGTGGGCCGCAGATATATATATATATATATAATATTATATATATGTATATATAATATTATATTATATATATATATATATATATATATATATATATATATCATATAATATATACTGTATATATTAAATTTGGATTACATACCTTTAATTTTTTCTACTCGACTACTGAACTTTTGTTTTCAGTAAATTTATCAAAAAATTAGGGACACACAGTGAATGGGCCAAGAAGCCAACCTTAATGTTGAATTTAAATGTTTGTCCGTGAGACGCGACCGAATTTAGATTTAGTATTGTTTAATAATGAAAATAACTGTTCACAAACATAGGTTGTGACAAACATTGACATCTACTCATTGCTGCCCCAAAATTGAAGGATTGTGGATATTCTTTTTCCACAAATGTTTAAGAAAAGTTCACGTCAGCTTCAGAATATTTATTTTTGCTTTGCTTTCATTACACTGCAATTCAATTAATTTCATTTGAGAGGGTTGAAAGCCAAAGTGGTGTGAATGCATTGTATAACCATTTCAAAATTCAACTTTTCATCCTCATAGTAATTTGAAATGCAAATTAAAAAACTGAATATATGATAAGGTTAATGTACCACCGTTTAACTTTCTTAATTGCAGGTTATAATTACCATTGGCTTCAGCGTGCAATGATTTTAGGTTTTTAAAATAAGCAACATTATTTTCAGAAATTTGTACGTCCCAACGTTCCAGTTTACATTTAAAAGCCTTAATGCAGCTTTACAGATCGGTAACTAACATATTTCGGCATTGCAACTTAACATTTAGTAAGTTTAGGTGATAAGTTACATCAACCATAAAAGCTAGATCCTGAACCCAGTTTATATCTTCTATTTCAGGTACAGCTTTCCCTTTCATATCCATAAACATCTTTATTTCATTTCTTAAATCAAAACACTTTTTTAACACTACTCCTCGACTTAACCAACGAACATCCGTATGATATGTAATTCCAAGAGGACTTTCATATTCTTCTAGCAGAGAATTAAACACTTGTCTATGATATGAGACTCTTCCGCGTTATGAAATTAACAGTTTTTCAAACACAGACATCCATTACAGTTTCCCAGTCAGGTATTTACTACCAGAAGTGACTTCCTGATACAATAAACAGTTGAAAAATTACAGAATTATTACTGCATTAAAGCTGCTAATGTTATCTTTCAAACAAGCTTTGCCAACCCCGACGCCGTTGTCTTCCAACCATCGTTTTGGAGCTCCATCAGTGCTAAACTAACAGTTTTCTCCCAATTTATGTTTATCTCATCTAAAACAGCTACCATAGCTTTAAATATGTCATTGCTTGTTGTTGTATCTTTCAAGGGAGCTAACTTTACAAACTCTTCCGTTACTGTGAAAATATCAACAACTCCGCGAATAAATATTGCAAGATGAGCCACTCTCATCAATTGCAAATGACTGGGCAGTAAATGACTTGACTCTCTCCATCAACTGATTAGTGAGATCTTCTGATATTTCGTAGATTCTGCTTATGTTTAAAAGTCGTTAATTTTTTCAGGACAAATCTCACTTACTGATTTCATTATACATCTTTTAATATATTCCCCATCAGAAAAAGGTTTAGAAGCAGCAGCTATTTCATAAGAAATTAAGTAACTTGACTTCAATGCTGCATCAGTCTTTTTAATAACATTTTTAAATACAGACTGCTGGGCTTTTAATGTCTTTTCTAACTTTGCAATTTTCTCATCGCGGATGGTACCACAATAATTGTCATATTTTGCAGCATAAAGAGAAATGTAATGCCTTTTAATGTTAGAATCTTTGCATGTTATTTGT
Source organism: Trachelipus rathkii (assembly GCA_015478945.1). Lineage (NCBI taxonomy): Eukaryota > Metazoa > Arthropoda > Malacostraca > Isopoda > Trachelipodidae > Trachelipus > Trachelipus rathkii. The sequence continues at coordinate 23,703 of JABUQX010066050.1, read as the reverse complement.
TGCGAACAAATCAAACAGGTAGGCTTACCACCAAAATCTGTAATAAAATAAGCAGTTTTCCATTTTTCCTGAAAATTTCGGCATTCATCCTCGAGACTTCTTCTATTGTGAGCCATATTATATAAAAAATTAACAATTACAACTTAAATGTTACTCACTTATCACTATATAAATCTGAAAAAAAATATAAACAAGACTAATTGACCAAACAGAATTAAAAAAAATGCACTCATCACCGGAAGGCATTTGCAATACTGAGCAATTATATATATATTATATAATATTTTTTAATTTACCGACGTAGCTTAATAATCTGTCAAGAACTCAGAGACTCAAGAAGAGTCATCGAAAGCGACTCAATTTTCACTCTAAAACAGTCAAGTCAGTGACTTCCCCGTTTGATCATAAGATATGCTCTTTTAGCAATTGTATTTTATATATATATATATATATATATATATATATATATATATATATATATATATATATATATATATATATATATATATATATATATATATATATATATCATACTAATATATATATATATATATATATATATATATCAGCGTTCCGAAAGCAACATTGCATGTAACTAAAAAACAGTATATATGTTTTCGGAAATAATATAACATTATTATTCAGGAAGACATTTTTATCGATGAAATTTAGAAAAAAAAACTTTTTCTAAAAATTTAAAATTGCTAAAAATGCTTGCGAAAACTATGGATATCAATTATTCTTCATTTTTGAGAAGTACCCGAAGGATGGTCTGGCCGGCTCCAAATGATGCGCCAAGTTGCCAAATGTTGAATTTTTTAACTAAACGATACCCAAGGGTAAACCACAAAGATGGCAGATGTCGGGGTTTCTCGGCCTACTCCGACTTATGAACGCATGATTAATCACATTAGAATTTTTTCTTATTACCCGACTATTGTTGCGGATCACGAATACTATATTTAACAATTTCATTTTACGAAAGAAAACGTCGGAACCAAAACGAAATCTATTACCAAAAGCGCATGGCAACTGTTTCATTTTCATCGCAATATTTTAACGCCGTACCCGAGGCAGCCAAACTTTTGTTTGCGAAGACATGAATTTCATTTATAGTCGGAAAATATTTTTTTTGCTTTTGGTCTTTTTAATGAATTCGCATTATATTTTACGTTAACAGGTATTCCTTCCAACTTCCTGCGCTACCGAACAGTTTTATTTTTGCGCCTGCCGCCGTTTTCGTGTCAATTGTCCAATTGAAAGATCCTGATATAAAATTTGGTCATACAAACATTTACCAATTGCGTTTACAAATTTGAACACCATTTTTAAATAGGTCTCTCTTAAAACATAAAGATAATACTGTTCTGTCACAATTAATCGGGTGAGGCCACTTTATATCGCTCATACGATAATGTTTGTCTTCTTGCCACACTTTTTAACACCTTCCTAAACTGTGTCTCGGTTTCGTCAGGAGTTGAATAAGCAAGTTCACACAGTACACAGTCTAATTGCCTCTATTAATTAAACCACACCAACGGGGTGTTCTAAAGGTTAACGGCTGCCATCGTTAATTGCCTAGGAATCGCGTAGCTCACTCTGTTAAGGTTGGAGACACCCAAGCTCCCAAACAATTAGAACAGCAACATTTTGTCCAAGGATCAAGATCAGAAACCAGCCGAATCTATGCATGCAGGAAAAGAAAAAATAAATTTAAAGAAGAACTAGTGACTACTATTTGAACATCGCCAATGCAGTAGAAATGATGAAGATCCCTGAGGACAAGGAATTTAATATCAAACAAAGAAAAACGGTGCGCCCTAGATGCGATTGCCATCCTTTGATGCTCCTAAGAAGAGGGTCAGAATACGAAAGTTGAAAGAGAATAAATGTCATTGTCAATTTTGACCTCGGCGAGAACATTCACGAAATACGGAAACAGAATATATCTGGATGAACATAATAAGATTTTATAATATTAAAAGACTATAATTAGTATTTCGTGTCATAATTGTCATATATATATTATATATAGTATATCACTATATATATATATATATATATATTATATATATATATATATATATATATATAGTACATAAATCATATACTATTATTTATAGAAATATATTTAATATATAGTATATATATATATATATATATATATCTTTCCCGTTTCATAGACTGTTCCCCCACAACAAAAAAAATTTGTCTTTGCTTTGAAAGCATTATTCCAATTGCTTTTTTTTGTAGAAAGTAAAGAAAAATAATATTATTCCTTTCAAACTTTGCTCTTTGTCACCTTGACATCGCTGCTTTTTCAAACTGATCTATTTCTGTAAAATGTGAAATTAATATTTTTTAAATACACGACATATTTTTATTTTTTGAACGTTCTGGCAACTTGGATGACGAAATAATTACAGAGAACGCAAGCTCAGGTACCAATATAGTTAGTTGATTAGTTCATAAGTCTTCTAGTAGCTTTTCAAGTGGATATACGTTGTCTTTGATAGGTGCATTCAGCACAGATGGCATTCAAGAGGTTGTAAATATAGCTGGCCCCAAAGACGCATTTTGTTTCTGCGGGAATTGTGAATTTATGAAGACCAAAAGAATAAATTACCCTGTGAATACATCTGCTAAAATGTGTGCGAAACCTATAAAGCATATTTTGGCATGCCTGTTGGGGACAAAGACTTCCAAATATTATCTTAAAAGTTGTTGAAGAAAATTTTGCAACAAAAAAAAAAAATAATAAACTTTTTTACTAACAATGAGTGAACTATATTTAAATTGGCATATTTCAAAAAATTTACGAAATATATGTTACGACTAACGATGAAAGACTTTTAAATTTGTATCTATTTTTGGTTCCAGGGCTGCGGAGTTCGTAAATAAATTTTTCGACTCGGACCTCCTTAAATTAAAATTTGGATTTCGACTCCCACTCTGACTCCACTTAAACAAAATTTCGACTCCGACTCACTTAAACAAAAATTTCGCACTCTGAGCTCAAGATTAGTGCCATTAACACGCGAAGTCTTATCACGTAAAAAATTTTACCCATCAACTAGTATTCTGGATTTCCTGCTTTCGAGATTAAAAAAATATACCACTTTTCCATCGATGGAATCCTTAATCTGCCAATATGCTACACGCCGTTAAAGTACCGATAAAGACATAAAAGCAGGCTCGCAACACATTGACAATAGATCCAATATATTTCAAGTTTTGAAACAACATGTATGACAGTAAATTATTAATGCCAAATTCATTTTATTTTTTAATTATAAAGTGACAGCCATTATTAAAATTAAGATTGAGAATTTTTCTAATAATGCAATTAATAATAATAATAATAATAAATAATAAGGTAATAATAATATATGAATTAATAAATGAATAATAGATAATAATAGCGATTAACAGATCGCCTTATTGATAATAAAACAAAATAGAATTCTGACAAAATTCTTACAAAGAACTGGATTTATAATTAGGGATATTATATATATATATATAGATCATATATAGCTATGATTATATATATATATATATATATATTATATATAAATATATATATATATATATATAATATGATATATTATATATATATTATGGATTGCCTAAAATACACAAAAATTTCAGAAAATTCACTTTGCGACCTGTAAATATCTATGTGCCGGAACGTTACACCGAAATTGCCAATATCCTGAACAGCATATACCGACCATATCTTAATAACTCTTTCATAGGTTAATCAAATAATGAAATATTATGTAAATTATCAAACTTAAGACTTGAAGCCACTAATATTTTCGCCTCACTTGATGTAGAATCTTTGTTCATAAATGCACCGGTTCTTGATACGATTGACAATAATAATTAACGAAGTGTTTCACTCAAATAACCTACCCCACCAGATATATCAGAACAACATTTGAGAATCAAAGTTATTTTGTTGTGTTTCAAACATGTTATTTAAATTTAAAGAAACATATATCTACAAACTGCTGGAGTGCCGATGGGCTCACCACTTCGACCTACATTTGCTGACTTCTATATGTTCCGAATCTGGAAAAACAAAATCTTTTGCGTGAAACAAACAACTTTAACCCCGTATTTTACATAAGGTTTGTCGACGACACCCTCACTATTTTTTAGGAACATAGATCATTATACATCAGTGTTCATCACTAGAATTCAAGAGTTGTTCAGGCCTTAAAATTCACATACTAAACTTAGGTTAATAATGCTATGTTTTTTAGACATCAAAAATCAAGGTTAATTCTGACGGCTCATTATTACAGGCGATACATGTCAAACCCACTGATAATGCGTCTGTATATGAACTATGGATCTTATTCACCGACTATTTACCTAGGTTACCTCTCGCCAACATTTTACTTTTTACATTGCTGAATAAGTGAATCAAGAGTAGAATCTTTTGATGAAGAAAATTTTATCTCATAAAGCTAAAATTAATTAACTGTTGATCATCCACAATATCTCAGTTAAAAAGTTATAATTAATAATAAACCCTTACAAAATTATTATAATAAAGAAAGTTAAAAAAAATTAGAAAAAATTTCCAATAAATTTCTTCTTCAAAACTTCCAAAGCTATTTGTCAATAAGGAAGTATAGGAAGTGCCTTTGTAATATTCTTTGAATTCTCACCTCAAACTAAAAGACACGTAATAAATTAAAGTGAGATTAATCTATGAGAATTAAAAACTTTCACTTCTTCCTTTAGCACAAGAGATGCTTTGCCGGCAACCATCACGTTGGTTGTACCAGTTTTAACTGCCCTGAGATTAGACGTTAACCGTCGGACATTATATTGGTTTACACGAAGAATTAGATTGTCGGACAGGGCCATATCAACATCTCTTACAGTCCCAGCAAAATCTCACTTGAACATTTTCAATTACAGCACATTGGTCAATTCAACTATTAGTAATATTTTCAACACTCTCGACAAATATTATACGGATCTTGTGAAGTCCAGAAACTTAAAATTGCGGCAGGCCTTCTACATCAAAACAGGCAACCAGTCTTAGTTATAAAATTTTTATTGTATTATCAGTCAGACTCAATATCATTTGATTTAGTTATTATATATCAATTTAAAGACTCATTCGCTTACAAGAAATGATCCTCTGAAGATGTCTCAAGTAAGAGATGTCTCAAGTATATAGAGACGAAACGCGTCGGGAAAATGCTATGTAAATATATACTTCTTCCTTCTTCTAGTTATATATTATTTTCAAAAGATTATTTTAAGAAATAATATTATGTACAAAAATAAATATTTTAGAACGTATGGAAATAAAATCAATGAAACTTTGCTATGAACATAAATAGATAATAAAATAATAATCGTAATATAATTGAATAATAGTTCTAAAATTTTCGACTCCGACTACAGCAACCTCTACAGCCTGCTAAGCATGCATATTCTGCCTCAAATAGACCTCTTAAAGCATGTCCATATTGTGAAAAAAATATTAAATACCTCTCGAAACATTTGCGAACCCATGGGCTTGTTGGTAGTGACATAAAGGGAATCTGCTACGAAAAGAGGCGGAGAAGATCGACACTGTCAAAATATGCAAAAAAGTGTCCATTTCCTTCATGTGCTAACGTTGAGCCGTTTAACAGATTAGATAAACATCTTCGAAGAAAGCATAAACTTGATAGGAGGCATCCTTACTATAGAAGGTATGTAAATAACTACATATATAGACCCAGCAACTTGAAGGCAATTGGGGCATCTACCTGCAAAAAAGCATCTTATTCTAGATTTTCAACAGAAACTGCCAAAGCTTTTGAGACATATTTGAAGAATTTGCAGATTGGAGAAGATCGTAACACTAGGCAGTACTTTTTAGAAGAAAGGGAATCGAGGAACCTGCGAGTTCCTCCCGCTAACCTAAACCTTATATTTCCCATTCCGTAACTATCACAAGTCAATTTCCTAGAGCTAATTTTAGGATGACCACGTAACTACGCACTGACCATTAAAACTCCCAAAAAGACTTTTCATATTCGCTGCTTGATCATATTACTCATCTTGGACTCAAAATCTTGGAGGTGCGTGATCGGAAATCCAGACCGAAGCAAAACTATGGCTCCCAAACCTCTACATTACAACCTGTTAAGATTCCATTAAAATGACAGTTATCCTCATCTCCACTG
>JABUQX010066050.1:0-12500 GCA_015478945.1 Trachelipus rathkii | reverse complement strand
AAAAATTAATTCAAAAAAAAAAAAAAAAAAAAAAAAAAAAAGTTAATCCCATCCTTAGAATTTCGGCTGATTCCAAATATATAATTTGTTTTTATGATTTAATTTACTTCTCTAGCTACATACTGTGAGCAGTTTAAAAAAAATCTGACCATCTATATATAGTATATTATAATACTATATTATATATATATATATATATATATATATATATATATATATATATATATATATATATATATATATATATATCAACTAATAATATAAGAATTAAAAATATATATATACTTACATTATTATAATATAGAGAAATATATATAGGTATATTATAATAATATATAATATAATTAACAAAAATTAATAAAATGAATTGAAAAATTAATCAAATTTGAAGCTGAAAAAATATAAAAAACTATTGTCCTTATATGAAAATCAAATATTTTAATTTTTCTACCCTAATAATAAAAATTAATACCAACCTTCCTAATAAACTAAAGTAATACTGAGACCGACAGAAAATTTATTAAGGTCCTATATATATTTAATAATAATATATATATATATATATAATTAAAATTTATATATATATAAATATATAATTTATATTGATATAATATATAATAGAATATATATCAGGTGCCGTTTCCCTTGATTGAAAATAAGGGGCGTAATAATAAATATATATAACTAATATATATAGATGAATATTTACACTTTTATAACCTTCTATAGATCTCCACATATTATCTTCATATAATGTTAAGTAATGTTTCAACAAATATAGTTTTTAAAAAACTATCAATGAATTCAAAGTATATGTTAGCTTCAGGTAACGTATATGTTCAAATTATTACATCAATTGAAAAAACAAATAACAGGGACAAGAATAAACTAATAAATAAGTAATTATTTATAATAACATAGATAATAGTATTTACCATTGTTAAGAAGAAGTATCTGCTTTTTTAACTTTTGTCTGGAACTGTCTATGAACATCACCCATTCAATACGAGGAACATTACTCCACAACCCAATTCAGTCTTAATGAGACTAATCACAGGTCATTGCAGTAATAAGTTAATAGAAGATATTTGGATATTGGTCTAAGCAGTTAAAAATATAATTTAATCGAAAAACTACCCTTATTAATAACCTAAAGATTAGCCTATACACTATAATAACAGCTAATATAATAACTAATAGTGAATTATTAATAATATCTCCCGTTGACCTTACCAATAACAAACGATAAACAAGTATAATACCAACTACCACAGAGGTAAAAAATAAAAAATTCAGATTGTTTAATAATTTAGAAAATTAATAAAGAAAATTGTTATATGTTATAAAATAGAAAGATAAGAAACGTATGAATCAACAGGGAAATCTCGATATGAGGAGTGAAAAGAGGTTGGGGAGAATCCTGATAACGTGAAACTCAATAAAAAAATCACAATTTTACAATTCAGTAAAACTAGAAATTATTAATGATTCTAAATGATTGAATTATTAAAAGCGAGCTAAGCGAGTTGATTAATCTACAGAAAGGTTAATTGTAATTTATCACTAATTAAAGCATAAGGTGTAAAGTACGTCATGAAATGAGAATTAATTATTGACGCAAATAGATCAGGAATAGAAGCAGACGCTATGATATCAAATTAAATCTGAAGTGCGATTCAAGTTGAATTTAGGTAATGGAAAGAATAAAGAGTTTAAGTACTAATGAAATTGCATACTGCCACCTCTGGGAGAAATTGGAGAATTAATGTCACAATATATGAACTATAAGCTAGTCTACCTTAATAAAAGGGTTACTTCACTACTGCTAAAACACACTAAATAGGATGACAAATATAAGAAATTAACACTTTAAAGTGTTACGCTCTGCTTAATCTGATCACGATTATATTAATAAAAGAAATAAACTAAAAAAAATAACACCGGATCTTTTAGAATTATTAAATATATATAAAAATAATGAAACATACCCTCTCATCATCTGCTCGTTTCATGAATCTTACCAAAGGAATGGGAATAAAATCTAATCTCAACAATAAATAAAAATTAAATTGAAAAATATATGAAAGAATGATAATAATTAGCTAAGTCAAAATGCAAAGGCAAGTTAAGTACTACAACATTAAGAAATGATTTCTTTAGAATTAAATAAAAAAATAATTGAGATAAAAAAATATTAGGTGTCCAATCATCATTAAATTGGAAATACAAAAATTAATTCTATAAAATTAAAAGACATAAAGTATTTTGAAGAACGAAATAGAGGAGTAACAACGGTTTATATAGGTTCTAAACCGAATTTAAACTTTTAAAAAATCGGTAGAAAGAATATATTTATATTATAAAAAAAGCTTTTAATTAATTATAAAATATGTTAGGGATAAATAGTTGAATAAATTCTTATAAAAAATATAGAAATATTATGATCAACACAACAAACCCTAAAAATTATGATAATATAAAAATACTATCGAAACTCTAAGTTGTTATCACAATATTAATAAAAAAACTTAATCACTCAATATCTGAAACACTATACAATAACAGGAACATAGATCGGGCTAGATACTCTAACCCACACCACATAAATCTAATACCACATTTATAGAACCACTACCCCACCCTAAACAACAAACCCCTCCACCAGCTTGCATAACTAACAAATAGTCACAAACACATAAAAAACATAATACTCCCTCTATCAACACCTTAACAACCACAGTACAACATATAACCACTAACTACAAGACCTACTACACAAACACCTACAAATAACCTAATTATTCAGCAGTCACCCACATAGACTATCACACCCGAGACCAAATGTAAATACTGCAGACAGTGTATATCACACGTAGATATAGTATCTCAATACATATAAAATAGACCTCTGTTCCCTGACAGTAGAAAGAACTATTCACTACAATAAACCGATAGATAGTGTAATTGAGCTACAAAAAAGATATGCCATAAAGAAAAATATAATTAAATATCCAAGCACTATAACTGAATAACAATACCTATAAACTAATCTAAATCTTAAGTACACTCACTACAATAACAAATCACCATGATAAACACACAAAGAACAGCTAATCAATAAACAAATCACACAATTGAATTATTCATCTTTATCAAAACAATACTCAAATACAAAAAATCAGCTACAAATTTACAAGAACACACAATCTCACTAGTGCACATAATAATAAAAATCACCTATGCTGCCTAATTTAGTAACTAAATAGAGCTCAAAGAACAGAACATTTTAACGTAATCCCCTGAATGAACATTACCAACGAAAACCCACAACTCACGAACGACTCACCGAGACGACGCGGTTCAGAGATGCACCGAACGCTCACGGAGACTACAATACACCACTTATATATATATCATACAATCTTATAAACGATCACATTACAGAAAATAAAGACCCATTTATAGAATACCTATTATAAAAGTCACAAACATTATCAAAAATATAGATGAACCTCTAACAATAGTAAAAGTATATAACAGAGCAAATCTAATAATAAATATAATTATATAATCTATACATTAAAATGAAATATAATATGATAATACCAAATAAACTAAATTATAACTAATATATAAATACAAATAACCGTCCACTAATAATCCTATCAGAACACAGGAATAAATTTACACATATTAAACATAATACAATAAAACATAAAATATATAAGCTTTAATAAAATATCAGGTGATAATTGCGATCGCAACACCTACTCTAAGCTCACCACAACACATATCTCATAACGATGAAAATACGCCCATCTTCCTAGTTCACTTATTTCTCAATCCAAAAATCATCAAAAACACTACAAAAATATAGTAAGATAAAAAAATATATATACCTTAATTTAAAATTAAAAATGATATAAATACTAATATTAATTATATAATAAAAATCCAAAAAATAATTTCAAATGAAAAAACCATGCAAGTAAAAAACGTCCCCTTATCAATAATAGTCCTATATAAATAATAAATATATATTAATAAATAATAAAAATAATAAATATAAATAGAATATATATATAAAATACATAATCAGTAATAATAATTATAAGTAGGATTAGGGCTGTTGGAGAAGTGGCTTAATTTATTAAGAGTACGTGATAAATAGATGTTACTCGACAAATCTTTTGCGATGCAGTCACCATATCAGCACAGAAAAGAGAAAACTGTCTGCGTATAATAAGGTAAGAAAAGAGCAACGAGCAGTTCTGATCAGCCCCAATTTTCCTTACTTTTGACTATCAAGAGTATAATTCATTCGATAGGCAAAGAGAGAAAGTCAAAGAAGTTATAATTCAACGTTAGAAATTTAGTCAATTAAATATTTCAGCACAAGTATATCAGAAAACGTAACCCATAATGAGCTATATTATATTATATCTGTCAAGTAAAATGAGTCTACATTTAACATACTTTTTATTATAATATATTATAATTTAGTTTACAAATCTCTTATTTATAAATGAAATCATTAATCTAAATATATATTTGAAATTCACGGCATTATAGAAACCCTAAATTTATTTTAATAATTAATATAGTATATATTATATAGATGAATATAACTCGTAATATGAATTCTGATTCTTGTTCTTTTCCTTATCATATTTAATGATCTGAGTGTTGCATCCTACTCATTAGTAATTGTTAATCATTGCGATACTACATGTGTGTAAAATACAAATAAAAATCTTACAATGTCAACGTCATCAACAACAGAAAGATTGAAAGGATTGACATCTTCTTGAATAGATCTTCTTTGCCTAGTTATGTTTTCTTCTTTTAAAGATACATATTGTTCAACAAAATTTTCAATAGAAGATATATTTAAAGCTGAAGTATTTCCTTTTGCCACTACGATATAAATCTTCCTAATTTAAAGAGAAACAAGGAAATAAAATTAATTAAGTGTTCTTGTTATGTTGTTATTTCTTGTTGTTTGTTGTTTTTACGAATCGTTATTGTTTATATTTTTAACACTTTCAGTGTAGCAAGATTTTCCATTTTTGTTGGCTTATTTTTATAAAATTAATAAATTTTTAAATATGCTCATTAATAGTGACCTTATCTAACCTAACTATCAATTTTTATGTTACCAATTCTCATATTATTGGAACTTTGAGTTTGCTAACTTTGTTTGTAATCACAACCACTACCTAGACATTAATATATGAACAACTTCGTCGTCCTGGTCACGTACACACCACTCTACTAAAATTAGCCTACTACTAATATATATATACTAACCTTAATAACTACTTAATATATAATTAATAAAATTGTATAAACTATTTCTTCCTTATATACTACTTCATATATAATAATACAAATATAGATGATATATATTAATAATTAATTCTAATCATGAAAATATTCATACTAAATAAAATATATAATATAATAATAATCAGATATTAATATGCATTCCTACTATAGTATTATAATAATATATATATATATACTACATAAGATATAATATATATTATAGTAATAGTTCTAAACTAGAGGCAACCTTCCATGACTTAATATCACAAAATAGTCCGGTCAGTTTGAATTTACTTTATTTGATTTTTTTTATCATTACTAAGCTTAACATAAATTATAAGATACCTAACTCATAATTGCAGTAATGCACACACACCAGTAGAGTTACATAACTGCACACTCTGACACCTTAATACAATTTCAAATAGTACCTAAATAACTATAGTTTCCTATTAAACTCTTTACTATTTTTAACTAAATAGTGAAAAATAGCAATTAAATAAGTATAACTCACGTCCATAAGATAGCAGGACGTCCTACGTCAGGTCCTAGCCGTAGGAACGTACAGTAGATCTAAGATATATCCTCACCCCCTCCGATGAGGTCTCCGAAACCCCCGAGATATAATATCTATTAGGTTAATTATTTGAATATGTGTCACGGAGGGTTCTCGCCTCCAGCCCTCCCTATTCACTCAACAAACGGAATACATATATACTGATAAATGCGAAATACAACACGTCCCCCACCAATCCTGTCCCCCCTTATAGATCGAGACCCCATAACTTATTATCTATTTTCATTCTTTCCTTTATTTATATTATACTATAGATATACTAATTAATCCTCATATAACATACTCATCTTATAATATAACATTTATATACGCTTAATTCCCAAAACAATTAATGATATAACATATTGATATGAGTTGCCTCTTCAATTGAGTTATCACTTATTACGTAATCTTTATATAAGCGTAAGATACTTAATAATGAACAAAAATGATCCTTTATTGTTCAGTGTGGTTCTTCATTTTTACGCTAGTAGTGATATACAACCATTTTAGTGCAGAATCACTAAAAGTAAGTACTAGAGTATTGTAGATTATCCTAGTATATAAATACACCCGTGTCATACAACCATTTCGAGATAATATTACCATTTTATTAAAAACAAAATAATGTTATAAAGTGCTCTAATGTGTAATTTTAAAAATATTATTATTATAATTAACTTAATTCGATAACTTTATGTAATCATGTCCGTTATTATACCAACTTGATAATCAATGTTTATTAGGAAATACATATGTAGCAAATATATAATACAAATACTAAAAAACATAAACAAATAAACAAAATTTTATAAAAAAAACCATTTTATTTATATATATATTATTATAAATTTTAAAAACATAATAGTGCTGATTAATATATTGTAATATATAATAAATATAGCATATTAATAATATAATATATATATATTATAAATATTTATATATTAATATAATAATTAATATTATATATATAGAATATATAATATATTAATAATATATATAATATTTAAATAAATTATATATATATATATATATATTAATTTAAGTTATACTATATATATCTTATTAAATATTTATAAAAAATATAATATATATAATTATAATATATACATAATATGTCTACGATAAAGAATTTGTAGGTCAATTTGTTTTATATAATAAATTCAAGAGAAATCCTAGACTACTTTTAGAAATCTTTACATACTAACTAATGAATATATTAGGACACAGGATAAAAAATAATAATAAAAAAATAGAAATAAATTTAATAGAAGATCGTCCCTTTTTTTATAAGCATTTACGTATTTTGACATATTACGCAACCACTATACATAACCCCCTATAGGTGAGTAAATAAATTATTCTTTATACTTTGTTAAATATACCACTTAATAAAAGAAAACATTACTTTAGACGTTAGTTGTATAGTAATTCGTTCCAAAAGTAGAAAATTCGTGTAGCCGAATCTAATGTCATATCCCCCGAATATTTTAAAAAACACATTAACATTAAGGCTATTAAAATTATAAATAAATAAAATTATATAATAATTAGTTACCGTTTTCTTTATAATTTTATATATATATTATAATATTAATATATATATTATATATATAGATATCAATACTAATAAATAATAAAATATTCTGATTTATTATAAAAAGACAAATAAATCTACGGAATTTATATAAATATAATATTAATATTATAAATATATATATATAATATATATTATATAATTTATAGATATATTATTATATATATATAGCTAACTAATTACTAAAGTGAACATCCTCTTTTGTAATCATACCAATTTCAGACCAAAAGACAAATTTTGTCTGCCCTACTCTGTCCTATATCAATATTTTGCACTCAGACAGCGGGCCTCTTCAGATCAATTTATATCCGAACAACTGAGTTAGGGCATCTTATTCACAGACTACACGCTTGTGAATTATTGCGATACGTGCTTTCATGTATTTTATTAAACATCTAAAAATAAGACATATAGGATTTTTCTGAACTTCAGAAAATAATTTTATCCGCTCCGGACTGCTTGCCGCGCATCACACGGAATCATTAAATTTCAAAACAATACTATTCATGCTGAGAGTAACTAAGAACCTCCGTAACCTCTCCGATCGCGGACCGCGGACTCACATTAACGAAAAAATTTCGACAACCTGTCGACACTTACACGACTCCGACTCCACTTAAAACTCATGAGCTAAAAATTGTTAATCTCGCGCCCATTCACTATTTTCCTATGCGAACTCTAGTGTTGATCTCTCAAAAGTCCACCACTCTTCGAGATAGCATCAAAATTATGGTTCGACCTCTGAATCGTGCCACTAGATAAACACAGTGGTAAAGTAATCTCCATGATTCCAGTATGTTATCCAGAAGAAACCAAATATGATCTTTGAATCTTGCTTGTTTCTATGCAGTGTTCGAGTACTGACACTTTTTTCCCGCTTTGGCGTATCTTATTGTACAGTGGATCGACATACGATACATAAATTACCATACTTTTTCTACAATACGATGAATCCTAATCTCCCAGGAGCATCGTGGATCGGACATATACGCCACTCCCCTCACTAGTAATGGTCCCGAAAGACTAGGAGGTGTGTAAGGTTATCCCCGCCATTTTTTTGCTACCCCTCGGGCTAATTCCCAACAGGCATTTCGGCCCTTTTCCATTAGCTATTCTTCGCCTAATAGGAAATAAAGTTTTCGTGCCGCAGAAAATTCATGGGCGATCGTGGGGGAGCTTGCGGCCACCCCAGACGTCATTGGATTGGGTGGGTCAGTATCAGAAACCATAAGAATGTAGTAATAGACGGGGTAAAATAATTCCCGAGAGTGTAACAACCGGCATACGATTAGAAGCAAAGAGGGTAGAAGCGGGCCTCCTTCCACGTTTAATTGACTGGCTGCTCCATCAACACAATAAATGCCTTCGAGAAGAAAGGATTACATATAAAGGTCGGTGTGTTATTGACACGCCCAGCAGCAATGTAGGCTTTCACATGATTTTGGCGCAGTTAGTTGATTCATCGCTGAATATAACCTTTTCAAATTGATTGTTGGCGCAGCTAGTTAATTCATCTGCTAAATATAACCGTGATGCCCTGTGTGCTTCGTAGTGTTTGCTTCAGCTGCCGGGTCCAGTGGTTATTCCATAAGCGGCAATCGTCGCCGGAATTGTTCCAGATGCATTTTCCAAACACGGTAATGCGGCGTTTAGGATAGGGACTCATAGTAACCATTTTTATTTGTAAATGGATTTTTACGGGTCGCACTAAATATTTAGTCCTCCCACCGGGTCGTGGCAAAAAAAACCTAAATATTCCTGATCCTCATTCTCCGGTAGTGTCCGTGGGTCTACCAGGCGCTTTGGACCTATCACTTAACACCATAATTTAAGGCAGATCTAGCTTTCCTCAACATAACTATGCTCTATGCTAAGCCAGATTAATTCCTCCTAGCCTATCGTTTGCTTACAGTCGTTTACGTAGAGGAAGTCTCGGCGAAATAAGGGTCTTCTTCGCTATCTCCTGATATTTACATAATGATATTTGCTCACTGCGATATCAACCAATCACACCCAAAAACTAGTATCCTTTCCCCTTAATACGAGCTTCGGTGGCTCACAGACGCCAGCTTTATCCGCTTGAGATGATAGTTTCATTGAAATATTATAACAGCAAGATAACTGTTACTTAAAATCTGACAAACGGGTCGTCGTTGTAGCGACCTCTACTTCCCAAATAGTAGTAAATGCATCATTTTCTGAGAACTCCTAAAGATACAAAAAATACACACAAACATTATCAATAGTAAGCCGAACTGTGACCCGTTGTTTGAATCGGAGCCCAAAATCTTTAATGGATTAGAAGAAAAAATAAAATTTTAGTTTAATCGGAGCAAAAACCGGAATTGAGTAGTTTTCCAATGATGTCTGTCACCTACACAGCACCACGACGAATGCAATCGCTACACCAACAACGCCAAATAAACAACGGAACACCAACACTATGACCAAGAAACAAGCAACACACAACTATCCACAACATACAACTCTGACACACACTATAGCACCACAGCAAAACCTCAATAGTGTCACAGAAATTACCACTATATATATATATATAATTAACGTTCTTTTTAGCTTCTAAGCACACGAGGAAGTGTTAGCTTGTTTTTCAGAAAAGAGGCGTAACGTATGTCATTATCGTTTTATAATATAGTTTGGAAATGGTAACGTATGTATATTTTGGTAATCTATTTCAAAGTAATCACTATTATCATAGTATCATATTAGATCGAAAGATATCTACTAATAATAAAGCGAAATAAATAAACAGATCTCTATATATGTTTAAACTTTATAAATGTGACTTCAGATCAAATTAGTATATATAATAAGTTGTATATCATCATCTTATTAGCAGTAAACTCTAGCATATAGGGTAAATAACTATTATATAGCATATGCCGCTATCTATATATATATTCTGAGCATCTAGTTCTCAGTAACCGCAGATCTCATTTTAACCGTAAGAAAGAGAAGCAAACTCTTCTTATAAGGGCTCCCAGAAGCTTTTAGTTTTTTTTAACCATTAAGTTGTAGTATAATAGAAATAATTAATATAAATTTCTAGATATAGATATTATGTTGCACTCATGTCTTTTGTGGTTTTTTCAAAATGTTGAAAAGGCTGGGAAGAGAAGCAAATAGGTGTGTAGGAGCTAAAGGTGAGATGTTTGTATGCGTAGCAGTGAATATTATATCACAGCGAGTGGTTCTTTTAGTTTTGGAGATCATCCCTTACATTTCATCGCGGATTGTTTTAAACCCAGACCATTTAAAAGCCCGTAGACAAATGTTTGCGAGCTGTAATGACGTAAAATATGAAAAACTAGAGTAGCACTAGTATGAGTGAGAAATATGAGTGATATAATATATGTCCCATTAGTGTTGAAATTACGCCGTTCAATAACTTACATTGCTAAGATGAAGAGAGAGATTTATGATATTGAGAGATGAATATTAAATAAGAGAATTATAATGATAAGATAGATAGAAATAGATAGATAGAGAAAGATAGAAGAGAGAGAGAGAGATATATTACGATATAGAGAGTAGAGATAGATAATAATATTAAATATATATATATAAATATATAGATAGCATAGAGAGTAAGAAGAAGCGTAGATTTGAGCAGGGAGTAGAAGAGGTGATGAGATAAGTGAGATGAAAATAGAATGAGATAGAGATGAGAGATATTCAAGCAGGAAAAGATAGAGAGTAAACCAGACGACCCCACAGGAACTCTTTCGCCCCGTGCAGGGTGGGCAAGACACTTACGTTGAGTTATAAGCAGGACGACGAAAAGAGCATTCAGCAAAAAATTGCCTCAGATTGCTACATCTGTGTTTTGGGGTGTGTTTACAAGTTTAATAAAGCAAAACGACATATTCTCATTATATATCACTTTCGCGATTAACTCTGCATTTACCGTAATCGACTATGTCAAGTCGTCTACATGGACCGTTTACTAAACCCAACATTGCTTTAGTTAAACTATTATTAACACGTCCAAATTATTTCTCAAAAAATGAAAATATTATAAAATACTAGCATTCTTCTTTTCATTAGCGTCAAAATAAAACTATCGACACACAGCAGTGGGTCTCCGAGATCTTCTGCTTATTAGGTGCAGTAAGGATCTACACGTACACAGTGTGCGGATTTTCTCAAATGTTAGAAAGAAACCTTCTAGTAGCAAAAGATGTAATCGCTGAGAGAACTAGCATAAGTTTCAATTTGTCACAGCATTCACAAGTTCTAAAGTTCTCCTATAAAACTGTATATAATTTATCTCACAAGTAGCACTGAGTCTGCTAATCTTTTTCTTATACTACGTCCAACGATTTAGATCTATCCTCGAATACGAAGTGCTAAACTATGTAAGTGATATCTCAACCAATAACTTTGTTTTATGTGGAAGCTCTGTACAATAAAATATATTACCTGATATTATAATATTAGATATATAATATATTAGAGATATATGTAAATAAATATAATATGATAAAATATAGTATAAGTATAATATATATAATATATATTTAAAATATAAATTTATAGATATTAAATAATAGAGAGAATATATAATATATATATAATATAAGATATATTATATAAATATCATATATATATAGATGATATACATATAGAATATATTATTATAATAGATTAATAGATTAATAATATATATAGATATATATAATAATATAATATCTATATATTATATATATAGATTAGTATGTGGAAAGACACTGAGCGTAAAATAGCTATTGACAGTCTAGTCAATATGTCTCCCGGAGTGGGTAGGTTGTATAACTGAGAGTCCTAGAATTATAGTAAGTAGGCAAAAATCACCAGCCTCAGTAATCATACTTAGTAGTTATAAGACACTAATTATATACGATAGCTAAGTGACCGACTCACCTATATACAGATAACAAACTTAATAAGTAATGGTAGTGTATACATAGGTACTATAGGAAACAAAATGTATATATAATAAAAACATACTCAAGT
>JABUQX010066048.1:22500-25000 GCA_015478945.1 Trachelipus rathkii | reverse complement strand
ATTATTTGGCAATTAAATCTTTAGTTGGGGATAAATCTTCGAAATAATCAAATTTGTTTCCTGAGGGGAGGTGTGGTGTTTGAAGAGGAGTCTTGTCTTGAAAGCATTCCCCGTATTGGGGCTCCAAAGTTTGTTCACTATTGGAGAGTTCTGTAGACAATGCATGGAGTTACTGTATTGTTTGTATGTTAAATAGTTCCTGACAGTTGGTGTGGTAGTGGTGCTAGAGTGGAGCGTGAAAGCATTACCCGTGTTTGGCAGTCCAAAGTTTGTTCGTTAATGGAGAAGTTCTGGTTTGACGTCCTTGGAGTTATAGAATTGTTTGCGGCATGTTAAGCATAGTTTCCTGGGTCAGTTGTGTGATGGGGGTGGTCCTAAGGGAGCCGTTGTGAAAGAAGATTACCAGTGTGTAAGCTGTCCAAAAGTCGTTCACTATTGGAGATTCTGTAGACATGATGAGTACTGATATGTTTGGGTTGTAAGATAGTTCTGTCAGTTGTGTGTGTGGGGGTGGTGCCTAGAGTGGAGCCGGGAAAGCATTACCAGTGTGTAGCTGTCCAAAGTTTGTTCCACTATCAGAGAGTTTCTGAATAGACATATGATACTGTATTTTGGGTATGGTTAAGATAGTTTTCCTGAGTCAGGTTTGTGTGTGGGGGGTGCTAGAAGTGGACCGTGAAGCCCGATTACAGTGTAAGCTTTCAAAGTTTGTTCACTATCGAGAGTTCTGGTAGACATGAATTGGAGTACTGTATTGTTTGGGTATGTTAAGATAGTTTCCTGGGTCAGTTGTGTGTGGGGGTGGTGCCTAGAGTGGAGCCGTGAAAGCATTACCAGTGTGTAGCTGTCCAAAGTTTGTTCACTATCGGAGAGTTCTGGTAGACATGATTGGAGTACTGTATTGTTTGGGTATGTTAAGATAGTTTCCTGGGTCAGTTGTGTGTGGGGGTGGTGCCTAGAGTGGAGCCGTGAAAACATTACCAGTGTGTAGCAGTCCAAAGTTTGTTCACTATCGGAGAGTTCTGGTAGACATGATTGGAGTACTGTATTGTTTGGGTATGTTAAGATAGTTTCCTGGGTCAGTTGTGTGTGGGGGTGGTGCCTAGAGTGGAGCCGTGAAAGCATTACCAGTGTGTAGCTGTCCAAAGTTTGTTCACTATCGGAGAGTTCTGGTAGACATGATTGGAGTACTGTATTGTTTGGGTATGTTAAGATAGTATCCTGGGTCAGTTGTGTGTGAATGTGTTTAATGATATGAGAGTCGGGTGGTGGTTGAGGCAGATAGTTGTATATAGTATACAAATGTATCTTGCTGGTGTATCTTTTTTATTTCTAAGTGCAGGGGTAATCTGTTGATAGTGATCTGCTATAGGATTGACATCTTACCATGTCGAGATGTGCCCTTATTGGTAAAATTTTTGTTTCAGTTTAAATTGATCTTTAGGTATGATGGGGATGCAGCCAGTTATTATCCTAAGGGCTTTATTTTGACTACTTCGTGCTTCTTAATTTTAGTATTTCATACTGACGAAGATATTACCTGTATACTAATGAGTTTGTTTCTTTATGTTGTCCAAAGTTAGTTCTTGTTAGTGCTTTCATAGCGTTTAATTTATTTGTGGCTTTGGATGGGATGTTTTTTTATGTGGGAAAAAATGTCATATATGGATAGAATGTCAATCCTAAGATGGTTGTCTATTATTTAAAAGATGAATTGTTGGATGTTTATGTGGTTCTCTTTTATCTGGTGTGAATAATATAATAGAGGATTTTTGGGGTGAAGCTGACATTCTATTATCTGTCAGCCACTGTTCCGGTTGTCTTTTATAATGTTGAAGTTCTCTGCGTGTTGTATTTATGGAGGGATGTTGAGCGGCAATGGTTAGGTCATCGGAATAGCTATTAATTTTTATATAATTGGAGGCGGGGTTTGGAAGATCGTGCATAAAAAGATTATAGAGTGAAGGTGAGAGGATGGTTCCTTGGGGGACGCTATTATATAGTTTGTATGTACGGGAGGAGTGTCGTCCTTGTGTAACTTTAGCTCTTCGTCCTGATATGAAGTTTGCTACTATTTTTTTTTTGTCTTTAATGGGCATGTTAGCATTTAATATTTTATTTATTAAGATATGTCGGGGGGACTTATATCAAATGCCTTGTTAATGTTATTGCGATTAGAATGGTGCGAGAGGAGGGAGAGTTTTGTTAAAGCCATTTAGAATATGCCGTGTTAAATCAGGAGAGTGGTTGTGGAATGTTTTTTTGCCTAAATCCATGTTGTGTGTTAGATAGAGGAAATTATGGTTTCATTTTTAAAATATGTGATTCGAGCTCTGGTCCCAGTTATTTTATATGAAAAACATTATTTTGTTCCGGTTCGATCTGCACATATTACCTGCTTGTATAGAATTATGTTGGCGCCTGTTTCCAAGAAAGGGGGCAGTATTAGTTGCCGTGGTGTATTACATAATTGGGTAAGGGCTTCAATAGTCTTAGTTTA
>JABUQX010066048.1:15000-17500 GCA_015478945.1 Trachelipus rathkii | reverse complement strand
TAAATATATATATATATATTATATATAGATAATATATATATATATATATATATATATATAATATATATATATATTATATATACAATATATTATATAAATATATATTATATATATTATATATATATATATAATATATATAGATATTATATAATATATAATATATATATATAAGTGGAAGCATCTGATCAGCGTATATTGCAACATTAAATGCATCTGCATCCGCATCCGCATCCGCATTCGCGGATGCGAAAAATGACATCTGTTGCATCACTATATATATATATAATATATATATATATATAATATATATATATATATAATATAATATATATATAATATATAATAATATTATAGTATATATATATTTATATAACTATATATATATATATATATATTAAATATATATAATATATATATATATATAGTATATATATATATATATATATATACCTATATATATAATTACATAATATATATAAATAGATTATTATATATATAATATATAATCATATATTAATAATAATATATAATAATATATATATATATATATAAATATATATATATATTTAAATTTATATATATAATATTATATATATATATATATATATATATATATATATAGCTAAATTATATATATATATATATATAATATATATATATATATAAATATATATATAGAATACGATATATAATATATATATATATATATATATCATAATCATTATATAATATATATATATATATATATAATATAATAAATATATATTATATATATATAATCAGTTTTTTCTAAGCAAAAAACCGTTGTTTCCCTCGTATAAAATTAGAAAACAGTTTATCCTAGAACGCTGATTTGGTTATAGTTTTGTAGAGAAAGTATTCCTGTATGTGATTTTCACTCCCACAACTTGTTTGACAAACGTGCAAATCGGAAGATATTTGGTTTTTTCGAGGACAGGAATTGGAATATAGAATTTTTCAAAAAAAATGTAAAAATTCTGTATAAACCTGATAAAATTACTTTTAAACCATGTTTTTATTGTTGGTTAAATTCTTTGCAATCAAACACACCAAAGTAATGTTTCAGTTTCTTTTTTAATTATACGGTCTTTTTTTTTTTTAAATATTTAAATGTCTTGTCTGTCCAGAGCTGCTAATTAAACAAAAAAGGATTCAGCCTTCCACTTTCGTCCTTCTACAGCTACAGAGTGGTGTAAGTTCTAAGGCAGAAAGACAAGAGAGAAGAAAAAGATCATGAGGACTTTCCGGACACAGAAATCGAGACATCACAACCGAAGAAAGAAAGTACTGCCGAGGAAATAAAGAAATTATCACAGAGAAGTTGTCAGTATTGTTAGACAGATGTAATATTTCGGACTGAGATGCAGTTAGAATTGTTTTGGCTACTGCCGAAGCATTAGGGCGAGATCCACAGAAGTTAGCAATCAGTAAGTCTATCGTACGAGTCCGCATACAGAAATTTCGAGAGGAAATTGAAATTTTATTAAAATTTGGATTTGAAAATTCTGATTTATAAGGTGCTGTTCCTACATTTGAAAGAGGGAAATTGACTCCCAGATATATTGAATAAACAAAAGGTAGAGAAGTTGGCAGTTTGTGGTAAGTTGTGATGATGAAGAGGGAGTTGATAGGAGTTCCTCATTATAAAAATAATACCGGGATATACTTCAAGTCAAAAAGATTTTTTCTAAAGGGGAGGGTCCAAGTTTCTTCGGACAGAGCCCAATTTTTCACCCCCTCTAAAAATAGACATTAAAATTCTGTAATTATCAGTCTTTTGATGTGGGGAAATAAGCAAACGCAGCTATTTCTGTCGTCTAACGGTCGTTTTAGAGTGTTTTTCGTGTCTGTAGTCAACTCAGAATTTTACATATTTTTCAAAAACCAATGTATTTGAACATTTTTAGCTTCAACTCCTACAAGTTTGTTCCAAAATGACTTCCAAACTAAATATGGCATGAGATGGGTCCATTATCTACAATAAGAACGAAAATAAATTTTTGAGGTTTTTAAATTTGGGCTTGTCAATGTAAATAATTGCAAACCACTTTTTGTGGGTTTTTGAAATTTCAGAATATTGCGAATTACTTCAGAAGTAGATATAGTCGAGGGAGATGCATATTTTACTTAGATAATGTCTTTGTATATACAGTAGTTTCGCATTTGTCTTGGACAAAAATTTTCATAAAAAAAAAAGTTTGGAATTTTTTTGAAAAAAATTTCTTTTGAGTATAAACAAAAAAATTATATAAGTAAAAAAAAGGATGTATCTCAGCCCGGGACTATACGAAGCCCTGAATATTTTGACCCTTGACGGACAAGGAAGCGGAAATAAATATCAATATTCCCCTTTCCAAAAAAATGTTTTTTTGGAAAAGTGATATATATATAATATATATCATATATATATTAGGATATATATATATATTAAAGATATATATATATAATTATATATATATAATAATATATTAATATATAG